>CAUYQG010211260.1:0-68818 GCA_963574415.1 Tarsius wallacei | reverse complement strand
GGGGTTAGTTGTGCCTTGATCTTTTGCATTTCTGATTGTGTTTATTTGGGCTTTTTCTTTTTTTCTTGGTTAGTCTAGCTAGGGGATCTATCAATCTTGCTTATCCTTTCAAAGAACCAGCTTTTTGTTTCATTGATTTTTTTGTATTATCTTTTTGTTTTCTATGTCCCAAATTTGGGCTTTTACTTTGATGATCTGGATTCTTCTGCTGAAGTTAGGGTTTTGGTGGTCTTGCTTTTCCAGCTTCCTTAGGTGATTTGTTATGCTGTTAACTTGTGATCTTTCCATTTTCTTCATGTGTGTTCAGAGAGGTATGAATTCCCCTCTTAGTACTGTTTTCATGGTATCCCAGAGATTTTGGTAAGATGCTTTTTCATTTTTATTTGTTTCCAGGTATCTTTTAATCTCTGATTTGATTTTCATGTTGACCCAGGAGTTGTTTAGTATCGTGCTGTTTAGTGTCCATGTTTTTGTGGGTTTAGGGGAAACTTTATTGGTGTTGATATTTATTTTTATCCACTGTGGTCTGAGAAGGTGCATGGCAAGATTTCAATCTTATGAAATTTGTTTATGCCTGATTTATGGCCAAGAATGTGGTCAGTCTTAGAGTACATTCCATGTGGTGATGAGTAGAATGTATATTCCATGGTTGTTGGGTGGAGTGTTCTGTAGGTATCAATTAAGTCCAACTGGTCAAGCGTCATCTTGAGGTTCTGGATCTCCTTTTTGACTTTGTGTCTTGATTATCTGTCTAGGGTTGTGCATGGGATATTTAAGTCCCCAGCTATGATAGTGTTAGAGTCAGTATCTTTTTTAAATTTACCTAGAAGCTGCTTTATGAAAGTTAGCTGTGCCTTCAAAATCAGAGCTACCCTTTTCCCACAAGAGCTGGTTTCTCTCAGATGTCCAGAGAGAACCAGAACATTCATTTTTGTCATGTCACAGCAGGTCTGGCTCTGCCAACATCCATTTAGTTTCTGATACATAAAATAAGTTCCAAGGAGATCTAACTATTGCCTCTCTAGCTCTTTATATTCATTTGTTAACAAGATTAAATTTCCTCAGAGACACCTCATTCAGGACTGGTGTGTTTGGAGAGTGTGAGCAAGAGGTATTACAAAATAAAAGAGTTACATTTTTTTTTTTTAAAGTTTGTTTTTGTTGCTGCTGTTTGTTGTCTTTCTTTTGTTTTTTGGGGTTGATTCTTGTGTGTTTTCAATCTTTTTCCTGCATTATTGTGAAGGGCGTTGTTGTTCTTTTTTTCCTTTCTTCTGTGCTTAATACTTTCCTAAGTGTTTCTTGTAGAGCTGGTCTGGAGGCAGTGTACATTATTAGAGATTGGGTGTCTGGGAAGGATTTTAATTCTCCATCACTGATGAAGCTTAGCTTAGCTGAGTAGGTAATTCTTGATTGAAATTGTTTATCTTTGAGAACTTTGAAGATTGGGCTCCAAGATCTCCTAGCCTGAAGTGTTTCTGTAGATAAGTCTGCTGCTATTCTAGCTGATCTTCTCTGGTAGGTAGTCTGATCTTTTTCTCTTGCTGCCTTTAGGATTTTTTCTTTTGTACTTACTTTGTGTAGGCAAATTGCTATGTGTTTAGGAGTTGGTCCTCTCACTTGTTGTCTTGCAGGGGTTCTCTTAATTTCTTGTGTTTTAATGGTCACGTCACTGATGAGATGAGGGAAATTTTCTTGGATAATTTCATGGAATGTTTGTTCCAGGGTGGTCTCTGTCTATCTGCCTCAGGAATTTCAATTAATCTTAGGTTCAACCTCTTGAAACAATTTCTCATCTCTCAGAGGTTTGCTCTGTCTTTTAAAGTTTCTTTTATATGTTTTTAACAGTTTGGGTTAGTTCCATAGTTTGGTCCTCAAGCTCTGAGACTTTTTTTTTCTGCTTGGTTAATTTTGCTTTCCATGCTTATCAGTTTGTTATTTATTTCATTCACTGTATTCTTTATTGTTGTTATCTCAGTTATCAATTCCTTTATTCTTTCCTCTTGTTTCCCCTCAATTCTATTTATTCTCTCTATTAATGTCTTGATATCTGGGTTTGTTGTTTGAGACCAGTCATTCTGGGGGCTTTTCATTGTTTGTGTTCTGTAATCTCAGTGGCTGACCTCCCAGGGATCTCAGGGATCTGTGTTCTTCCTTTGGTTTTTCTTCATTTGTATAGATCCCTCCCCCCCTTTTTTTTTAACCTCTTCTTTAGTTCTGTTGTTCAGGGATAGAGGAGTAGCTTTTACTTCTGTTTGCCCAGTCTCTTATTCTTTCTTATGTGGATCCTCTGCCTTTGTTCAATTCTGAAGCTGGACTGTGGATAGGGGGTTGTACTTTTTGCAGTTTTGAGATTTAATTGAGGGGGGAGCTGTGATTCAGAAACTATCTGCAGATCTCAGCTATCTGCAGATCTCAGTATCTGCTGGCAGGTGTGTGGGCCTCCTGGAACCCACTTCCCACTGCCTTACAATCTGTCCATGCAGTGGGGTTTTAGGTTGGCACCCCAGCTTGCTGCCACTGTTGTCAAGCCTCCCACTGAGATCTAATGTATCTGTGCCTCCATTAGTTTTCATTATGCCTCCACATTCAGCAGTCACTGTGAGATGCTGGAGATAAATGAATGAGAAAGGAAGTAAAGGATGATATCAGGAATAAGGACACAAAGGAGAAGGGCTGAAGATTGTTTAAGGAGAATTCAAGGAAAGTTTGTCATGTTGTGCTGATGTGGATGGTGGTTTTTTGCACTGCAGGACCAGCATGTCTTAAAAATCACATTGTCTTCCATGGAACAAAGCACATGGTCATTCCTTTCTTCTCCTGGCCAGCCAGCCCTATCCCTCAGAGCTGTTTGAGAGATTTCCTTATCTCTTATGCCCGTATGAGGTACCCCTCCTTAATGCTTGCACAGACCTTTACATTCCCCCTTTAGAAAAATACATTTTCTTATTTTTCTATTTTTCTTCTCAACCAGATTTTTGTTTGCTCACATTTGTATCCCAGTTACTAGCTCAAGCCTGTGCATATAGTAGATAATCAGTAAATATTTATAGATACATGACTTCTGACTCATTTTATTTTTCAGATGACCCCATGAGATAGTCAGAGGACCTGTAATTATTACCATTTGGCAGATATGCAAAAAAGACCCCAAATGGCTGGATCTTGAAACTTTAGAATAATAGCATTTTAAATTACCAGGGATCTTGCAGAATGTTCCTTACAAGACCTGACAAGTCCTGTGTAATATTGGAGGTGTAAGATGATGGACCAAAAGAAGAACAGGAGGTAGACCTAAGGACAGCTAGGCGTTATCCATCCTAAGTTTACAGATACTACCACAATCTTTTAAAAGTTAGGAAGTTAAAAAAAAAAGAGGAAGTGTCAATAGAATTGGACATCCAGTGAAGGTATGGAAGCCACCCAAAGGGCTATCTAGCCACTTCTCTGCCAGAATGCTGAATTCAGGAAAGCCATGCCTTTCTGTACCTGTCATCTTTCCAGACACTCTCTCTTTTGGTGATATTTTTGCATCTTTTCCATTTCTACCCCTTTGTCAACCTCCCACATGTGCATGTGCAAGCTCAAGGGTCAGTATTCCAGGAAGAAGCTGACATTCCAGCCCTGGTGTTTTTGTTTGTTTGACTGGGCAGCCTTGGACAAGTTACTCAACATCTCACCACCTCATTGTTCTTCTAAAAAAATTATGAGAGTATGAACTGGAAGGATACACACTAACCCAGGATGGTGGCTGCCTTTATAAAATTGGAAAGAAGGATTTAAAAGGACTTCAATTCTATCTGTAAGATTTTCATTCATTCTTTTAGAAAATTTTCAAAGTAAAAGTAACAAAATATAGCACATTAAGTTTAGACGGTGGGTACATGAGTATTTGTCAATTGCCCTCTATGTTTTTCTGTATCTAGTTTGTGATGATTAATTTTATTTGCCAACTTGCTAGGCTGATGCCAGCTAGCTTGTAAAGCATTGTTTCTGGATGTGTCCATGAAGGTATCTCTGGAAGAGATTAGCATTGAAATTGGGATACTAAATTAAGACAATCTCCCTCACTAGTGCAGGTAGGTATCATCCAACACAATGAGGGCCTGAATAGAGCAAAAATGTAGAGAAAAGGCACATTTGTTTCTTTTTGAGCTAGGGTATCAATCTTCCCCTGACCTCAAACATTAACTCCTATTCTTGAGCCTTCAGACTGAGACCAAGTTATACCACTGGCTTTCCTGGTTCTCCGGCTTGCAGACAGCAGAATGTGGCATTTCTTGGCCTCTGTAAATGTGTGAGCCAATTTCTACTATCCATTTCTGTCTATGTGTGTGAGTATGAGTGTGAATGTGTATGTGTGTGTGTCCTATGGGTTTTTTCTCTCCAGAAAATACTAATGACTAATACATGGTTTATATTAAAACATTAAGAGAGGGATGATAGGATGATCATATGAATATCTTGTAGAATTTGGTGAAAAGTCGGGATTTTGTATGTAAAACCTGAATACATGGCTGACATAGTAGGTGCTAGATTAATGCAGCATTGGTGGGGTGGTGAGGAAGAGGAAAAGAGATAGAGACTGAGTTAAAAAGAGATAGAGACTGAGTTACAAAGAGTTCAGGTAGGTAAAGCTTGAACATAGACACAGGGAGTAACTTTTATTAACCACAAATTAATGCAGGGGAAGGGCTTTGTTCACTTAGCAAAAATAGATATAGCCTGGCTATTAAAAATGTATACATACAGGGGAGGGGGGGCACACCTCATCAACAAGGGTACCTGCATAATGAACATTTGTATACCTAACCCTGTATTGTACCCCACATACTTAAAACAAAAAATTAATTTAAAAAATGTATACACAAAACGTGATGTGGAAGTGAACTCTGACCTCCCTGGGAAACTTTGGTAGCCCTCCATACACATCCAGAACATTAAGAAAGGAGCCGCTTTGGGATATTGCTTCTGGGAACCAGGAGTGAAATCAATTGAGCATCTCCAGTGGTTACAACTGCCATTCCAAGAGGTGATTTGGACAACAGAGAACTCAGGTCACTGGGGCTTTTAGTCCTTTTTGCATCAATTCCTAGCCCATGAGGGGTTTAACCAGAGACAGCTGCCAGTACACCCAGGTGTGCACAGGAAGGAAATGGCTCCTCATTGGTGCCCATTAGGAAGACCTGGTTTCCTAGGGTCTCTCTTGTCTCTTGCAGGAAGTCAGGTCAAAAGGAATTGAATGGGGTTCTACGTTGGTTCTGAACAAACTGCAGGCAATGTTATTCTTGTTCAAGGAGACACAAAGGAAAATAATGAGAGGATAGAGGTAGGGGAAATATTTTCAGGTTCTCAAATCAGAAGGGTTCTGCAGGAGCACATGAACCCTTCAGGGTTGCAGGACATGGTAGGGACTGAGGGACAAGAAACCTGAAGATGACAGCTCAGTCTCAATGCCACCACGCTGCCTGCTGGGCCTTGCAGTGGGGCTCTGTGATTGGAATGGGCACCTTTGCCCTCTGGGGATGCTCAGCAAATGTCAGACTTTAATGAGATTTCCTACACTGTCGAGGGACTCTTGTGAAGCACATGCCACTCACAGCAAGTCACCAGCTTGAGGTTACATCAACTTGTCACTCTGGGAAAGGGCCACTGAATCTGTGATGAAGCAGATAAGCCATAGAGAGGAGTCCAGGGTACCCTGAGCAGAGAGGTAGGGTCCCAGCCCCAGACTTCCATAGTAGGTTGGATCCTAATGGATTTGCTGAGTGCTTTGCAAAAAACCAAGGGTTGGGGTAATATTGGGGCTGGGAGACAACTGTAAATATCATACTGCTTAACCTTCTACCTTCAAGAAAGGATGCACTTTAAGAAAATTAAAGAAAAGAATGCGCTTTCTTAAAGTGCCTTTTTTATTCTTTAAGTGCATGACTTAAGCCTGGGAGAAGTAGACAAATTCTCTCTCTCATTTGTACTCTTCTCTTACATTTCCTTCCCTCCATTGTGGAACCCCCCTGCAGAGCAGAGATAAGACAATTTTCTGTGCCTTGACAGCGTAGTAGCCATTGCTGGCATTCCTGTTGAAGGACCAAATTGAGAACCTTCCGACTGGTATTCCTGACCTGGCAGGTGTCGCTGTGCTTTCATTGGGCAAAGAGACCACTCAACATATGCCTCCTCTGCCTTTGGGTTTATTTTCTAAACCTCAGATGACATGTACAAGTTAATGTCAATGATACTAGTACTTAGAATAATAATACTAACACATTAGTTAAAACTCTATAACCCCTGAAACCACCAGGGTGCGACTCTAAATGAAAAACTACAGAGACCCAGGAAGGATGCCATTCAAGACGAGGTGACCTTTTGGCATATGGTGATTCAGAGGTTGGGTGCTGGTTTTTTAAAGAACTCTCCAAGAACCCATCCATCTGGACCCCTGTGTCGCTCCTCCAAGCATGCCGGGCTGACCAGATGGCCCTTGATAAAGCAACTTCAGAGGAGGGAGGCAGGGAGCCCATCCAGAATAGCTTGTCACTCTCAGAGGCGTGCTGCCCTTGGCTCGGGCACACATCCTGTGTTTAAATCTTAAAAGCAAAGATCTTTTTCCTTTCTTCTTCTTCTTTTTTTTTAATGTGTGTATGTGTTGTCATTTCCACCAGGGCAAACAATAAAAAGACTGCCCAGCAAATACACATCTGAGTGAAACACAAACAGACCTTGATGAACAACAATATGGTCTCTAGCATAAGAATTTCTTCACCCAGGGTCTCTGTCTATTTAATATTTATGATCTTTTCAAAATCTTTTAGAGCCTGAGAAATACAAGGGTAATACAAGGGCAAAAATCATCTGTCACCCAAATGAGCTGGCTGATCCAAAACCATATAATCAATAAAGTGTCTGGAATTGAGGGAATTTCTTACTGAATGATGTCATAGGAGAGTTCTCCTTTAAATCTGTGTCCTTGGGGTTGTCACTGATATGAGAGGAAATTGATTCTACAGATGGAAACATTTTTTTCCAAGTCACTTCTTAAGAAGAAGTCATGGATAAACATTATTTCTGCTTTCAGAAGCCTCTAAGAGAATTTTAGAACATCTTCTTCACAGTGTTTTAGATGCATTTTACCAGTGATTTCCCATGAAAAGGGAATTTTAATAACTTATAGGGAAGAAAGCAGCTGAAGAATAGATGAATTACTCACTGACCATAGGGTCAAGTGCCATAGTGACAGCAGTGACAATGAGCTTCTGCCAAGTCTTTATTGGGAGAGACTCGATTTCCAAGTTACCTGTGACTGCAGGAATATTGGATTTCCTAGCTGAGGTGGGGGTGAACAATGCATGTCAGAATCATCTGGAGATTAACAGGTGACTAGCTAGGTAAATCAAGGCTGAGTCATAAAGAAGGGGAAGGTGTAGGGGAGGGCAAATCTATGTTTGACTAGAATGTTCCCAGGTGACTCTTCTGTACCCTTTGTGCCTCCTCGCCTCCACTCTATGAAGAATCACTGTCAAATTATGCTAATATGCAGGAATGTGACAAAACTCAGCAACCAGTATGTGAAAATAAGTCAACCAAAAATCAGAGGCCTCCTGCCCAGAAGTGTGGAAGGAATTTGATGCTAACATTTTGGAGCTAGAGAACTGATTCAGAAGTTGGGACACCCATTCCCTAACACTAGGTCTGATACTAAGCAGCAGGATGACATTGCAAGCCCCATTTTACTCGGAGATGATTTCACTCTGCCACTCTTACTGTGAACAAGGAGAAGACCGAACAGGATTAGCCACGACCTCCCCAAGTTTGTCCCAATGTCAGTCAACTAGCAGTAGCAGACCTAGTACTAGAATTCAGGATTCCCAGGTTCCATCCATGCTGATATGATTATCACCATAAATGCTTTTTATGGAAACACATTGTAGTGGACAAGCACAACTTCCCATAATCCACTAGGATTATCTCTGTTATTACCAGAAACAATAGGTTTATGCTATTCACAAATGTTATAGGAATAAATATAAGGATATGTGAGTCTTGAAAATATGGGTCTTCAACAAGCATTTAATCAGCCTGTATATCAAGATGTGTTTAAAATAATCATAAAGCAAAGGCATGAATATTTTGTAATTTCTAAGGGCCAAAAATACAACATAATTATAGATGATCACTTTCCTAGGAACAGAAATGCTATCATTGGAAGTTGCTTGGGACATTTTTTTCTGAGACTACTTACCTTAAATATTTGTATTCAAATAACAGATTTTTTTTTTTAATCTTGGAAATTTTAGAAGGTCTTGAGGATTGTCAGGAAATGAAATTGTATTCATCTGGAAAATATGCTGAAAGATTTCAAGAGTCTTAAATGGGTAGGCAAGAAACAAATAAACTTTAGTGTTATCAAGTATCAGTTAATATATTTATGGGGAAACAATCTAAGTAGATGTAAATTTTTTCCCCAGATCTCACTAGCCTGGGGTAAAAATGGGATTGTATAAATAATAATAAACAAAGGTGACAGTCTTTAATTCCTCCATGCTAATCCCTGGCCCAGGAACTCTTTTCACCCCCCTCCCCACACATATCAGGACAATCCAAGGATGTCTTTCATATGTCCCTGGCAAGCATACACTAAAGGAACAGATGACTAGGTAACCAGGGTTTGAAGATATGACAAAGTAGAGAGCCTTTCTAGAAAGTTTCTGCTGGTCAGAGGAAATGACTCTGTGCAGTTACAGAAAAACTGAAATGCTATAGTTTGGTACATAAGTCTCATACCTAAGTGAATATGATGAGGTGTTTAGTGAATCACAGTATATAAGTGGAATTGTGGACAGTTGTCAAAGTAAGTGATGGTTTTTGGTATCTTCCTTGTCATTGTAAGTTCTGACCCTGAAAACAGATCATCGCTTTCCAAATTAGAAAACATCTGGGATGTTTGTGATTACAGTAGACTGGTCAAAGTATGAGATTTTGAATCAGATCAGAATTACTGAGTGACACTCACAAGATTACTTAATCTTTCCAAGCTTTGATTTCAGTCTTTCAGAGACAGAATAACTTTATGTTAAAGATGCAGTCACTGAAGCCAGGTCTCCTGAATTCAGTGACCAATTATGATTTCTCAGGTGGGTGGTCTTGGGCAACTACCCAACATTCCTGCACTTCATCTAGTACGTGCCACGTAGGCTATAATGCCTGCTGTCTAGAATGGTTGAGAAGATCATATGAGTTGATTTATGTAACATGCTCAGAACTGTGTCTGGCATGGGGTAGGTACTCAAAAAGGCTTAGCTCTTATATTTTACCAACATCATGAGGGCAAGGCTGTTATTGTATTTCCAGTGCCTAGGACAATGTCTGGCTCATAGTAGCTGCTTAATAAATATTTACTTATTAACTGAACTAGTCTTCAAAATGGAAATAGTGCACACATTAGATGCAAAGTGCTTCACTCAGAAAATTGTGTGTGTATGTGTGTATGTGTTTCAACAGGCAGGCAGCTATGCTCTGGAAGCTCAGAAGGCTTAGAAGCTCATCATGGAGAGGGGTGGAACATTAGTCCCTAGCCCAAAGCCCCAAGAGCTTTAATGGGTGATGGCGGAGCATGGCTGGAAGTTGCTGGCTCTGGGCTCCAAGTTTCCAGGTCAGGCCCAAGGCTATGAACAAGCACAAAGAGCTGGAGCTTGAACTTTCATTTCCTTTGACTCCATCTGACTTCCTGACACTGCATTTCCTACCATGTGCTGGTCTTTTTGTGCTTGTGGGAAGAGTCACATACTTCTCATAGCCTGAACTTTCTTCCCTGTAGCCCTACCTGCCTTCTCCCACTTACTTTTCCCACTGACCACCCCACTGCCCCCTCCATTCCCCAGTGTGTCTTGTGTGGCATGAAAATGGAACTCAGCCTTCCCTGGCCTGATTCTGGTCCTTAGCATGAGCTGTCATCTTTGCCCCTCTCTTCTCTGATTGGCAAACTTCTCATCACTCATGATTCAACTCAGTCACCTCCTTTGTGAAGTTTTCCTTGCCACCTTTCCTTGGTGTAAATTTTATATTTCAAAAGTGTCCTGCAAGACTCTGTCTATGCCTTTAATATGCCCTATGCTGTTTTTGAACTATGTCTGGTGACTGGTTCATCTCTCTACCTGAAATAAGAGGGTTTTAAATATATATATATATATTCAGGTATATTATTAATCTGGGTGTCTTCAGGGCCCTGTCCTAGACTTGATACCCAAAAGTGCATGGTAATGACTTGCTGAAGGAACCCAGGAGTGAGTGGGTGGTTGCATTCCTAGTCCTATGATTAATCAGGTGTTTCTAACTTAAGTGGTTCCAGTTTCCTATCAATCCAGGACAAAGGGCCTGTGGAAGAGTATAAATCTAAATATATATTTGATGAAATAGAGATACATTAGATATTAGATATATCTCTATTGATATAGATATGTATATGGGAGATATAGAGAATTTGACCCTTAGTAGCTAAACAAAGGATCATGGGATTCTGAGGAGGGGCCATGCCTAAGCCATCCCACCCTCTTCTTTGAGTGTCTCCTGGTCAGTATGATTGATTCAGGCTTGGCTGTTGAGATGGACCATTTCTCCAGCCACAATGGCTGTAGAAGTTGCCTGAGTTGATACAGATTAAAAACAAACAAACAAACAAAAACACTTGCCAGTCCTGGCATGATGTGATATTTATATGCACAGTTGGCCTCTAAAAAAGTGAGTATCCAAAGGAAGTAATTGTTTGGCACCTCACATTGAATTCCAGTTTTCCTTTGGACTTCAGGACTAACACTGCTAATCAGTGCCAAATTACTGCTATTTTAATACTTGAATTAAAAACAAGGCCAGTCATTTGCTCGGTGGAGGGTCTTCACTGGACCACGTCCATGCCTGGGTCTGTGCAGGGGGGCACTGCACTACATTCCTGACTGCCAGAGAGCACTTTGTTGGGAGAAAGAGGCCAGGCTAGGAACACTTAGGTGTCAGCCAGCTTCTTGCCTCTCCACATCAAGGAAGAACTGCAGAGCTGCTTGCAGGCTGAGTAGGAGTTCTGTGCTACTGATTAGGAGTGCATTGGAGATAAATAATTTTTTTATATATGGTAAAAACCTCTTTTATGTGAGAAGAGAGCATCTTGTGAAGACAGATGGTCATGAAGGCAGCTTTAGGAGATCTCTTCTCCACCTTACACTTCCCTTGATTGGCATCTATTTTCAAGTCTTGCTACTGAGTAGTTCTCTCTCTTCTGTCTCCTTGATCGAAAGGTGGCATGAGAGAAGGTCTTTGGCTTTCCTCTCCAGTTTCCAGCACACTTTATTCAGGATCATCAAGTAAATGCCATGAAAGAAAGCCAGGCCTGATGTAGGTGAAGACTCCAGCCCATGCCTCTCCTCCAGCCCTGGGCCCTGAATCCTGAAAAGATGGAATTTCCTTCTTAGAGACCTTCTTACAGCCTAGGTGATGTCAACAAGACCCAGGAGAGAGATATATCCCAGACATGTCAGATTCAGAGTCTCCAGAAAGAGCAAGATAGCTTCAGTATGGACACAGGTACTGCACTACCACTTTTAAAGACATAGTCAAAAGTGGTTCCAGTAGTCCAGAATTTTACACGAGTCACAGCTTGCTAACAAGGGAGCTGGGACTCAGATTGTGGCATGTCTCTTTCTGAAGAGTGTTTTCACCTGCTGGAGAAACTTTATACCTCTGTAAACTCAGGTGGAAAGCAAGAGCTTCTATTTGATATTCCATTCACTTCCAGCTTTCCGAGGATGAGGGAACCTGGACAGCACCAGTTCCCTTCTGGAAATCTCTTTTTGCATTTTATTTGGAGGCTTGACTTGATAAAATTCTGGAAAACTTTCTGGTGAGACTTTTACAATAAATTATTATTGGTATTATTACAATTATTCAATAGGGCATAACTTGCTTCTGGCCTAAGCAATTCCTCTTGCTTAGAATTCCATTGCAATTGTATGCTACTTCTGTTTTTATTTTCTGCTATTGATAATACTTACTTTTTTGTTGTGAATGTGATTACCAGACTTGTCACTCTGAGCCCAAGGAAAAGTTAAGTTCTGTTGTATGTGCCCACACAGTAGGTTTAAAATCAGCCTCTCACATGAGCAATTATCTGGTTAAACTACTTCTCATAAGAGCAGAACATAAAAAAATCTATACCAGAAATAGGAACATAGTGAGAAAGAAAGAAACAAAGAGACAGAAGGAGAGAGAGAGGGAGGGAGTGAAAGAGTGAGGGAGGGAGAGAGGGAAGGAAGGGAGGAAGGAAGGAGGGAAGGAAGGAAAGAAGGAGAGAGAGAGAGAGAGAGAGAGAGAGAGAGAGAACTGAGAAACTATCATTTGTGATGGGTTCCAGTTTTCTCTGGTCCACTAATGCCCAATAGCAAATCTGTGTGAGTCCCTTAAAATCATGGCTATGGGAAGGTTTGTAAAAGCTGTGATTCATCATAGACTTTCTTCAAAGGTAACTAGAACACCTAAATGTTCAAGCTGTGAGAAAGATAAAAAGGAAAAAGCTACTCAATAGCAACCCAAACTCCTTGCTGAAATGGATGGATCTGGGGCTGAGAAAAGGGGTCTACAAGATGAACCTAGAAATCTTCATGGTCCACGAAATAAAGAAGTGCTCACAAAACAATTAGAAGATCTTAAATGACACAGGAGCCAACTTAAATGCACTCTCACTAACTAAATTTGGGACAATTTGAGTATAAAAATTTTCGTAACATGGTATTTAATAGACTGTAGCAAAAATAACAGATGTTAATCCATTGAATAAAACAAAATTGATGAGTTTGTGTAGCATCAAATAGATAACTGAGCAAATGAATGACTCCATGGGAAAAAAAAAGGAAAGAAAATCTCTTCCACGGTATAATTCCAACAAATAATGTGGAATAAAAGGTGGAATCAGAGCATCACCATTTTGCAATCATCACATGAATAATTGATTTGGCAATAATCATCAATAAATACTAAGACGGATGAATGTTTGATGAGAAGCAGAGTATATACATAGTTTTTAAATATCTCTCCATAAATTACTTATAAATTACAAAGGAAAAACAAATAGCAACTTTACATGTTAGAAATCTCCCAGATACCAGATACCCCCTCAACCAAGTAATCAAAGTGAACATCACTGGTAATAAGACAAGCCTA
Source organism: Tarsius wallacei (assembly GCA_963574415.1). Taxonomy (NCBI): domain Eukaryota; kingdom Metazoa; phylum Chordata; class Mammalia; order Primates; family Tarsiidae; genus Tarsius; species Tarsius wallacei. The sequence continues at coordinate 55,621 of CAUYQG010211260.1, read as the reverse complement.
TCTCACATGCCTCCTAATGAGATGCACAAAGAAGGATACAGGGTCACTTCTATGTATTCTTGCCAAAAAATGCATAACCTGAATCTCATAATGAGAAAACATCTAGCATACCTAAATTAAGGAACATTCTGCACATTAACTGACCTGCATTTTCAAGAATATTTAGATTTGAAAGAAAAAAAGCTTGAAAAACTGTTGCAGATTTTTGGAGGCTAAAGATTCCTGACAGTTAAATGCAGTGAATGATTCTGGACTAGCTCCTAAACCACGAGGATAGAAGACTATAAAGGATATTACTGAGAAATTGATTTGCATATAAATTAGGCATTAGATAGTAGGACTGTATTGATGCTAACATTTCCTGATTTTGAAAATTGCACTGTGGTTATATAAACAATATCCTTATTTTAAGGAAGCAAATACTAAAATATTTTAGGGGGAAAGTGGGCATGATAACTCAAACTTACTCTCAATTATAATAACAATATAAGAAAGTAAGCATATGAGCACAAATGGTAAAGTGAGTTAGGCAGAATGCTAACAATTGCTGAATCTGGGTACAGTTATATAAGTGATTTTGTAGGGTTTTTTCCTCTATATTGGAAATTATATATAAATATGCTTACACTTTGTAAAAATAGAGTTCAAAGCAGTCCTGAAACACTGTGACAATTCAGCTAAATTCGGAGTCCCTTAGTCTTCAGCCACCTAGGAGAATTGGCCTTATCACTGATTTTTAGTGGGAAATGAAGTATTTCCCAAAGTGATACAGAGGAATGAGTTTCTTCTGTCTCTGACACACATGTGGGCATTACATAACTCTTCCCAGTGTTTACCATAAGATACCTCAGATGGACCGTTCTCTTCTCAGGATGACTGCCCCATAGAAATTTTAGGCACTTACAGTCTATTCCAGAGGGGATGAGTTTCTCAGGCTCTCACATATGCTTCCCCACCCCTGCTGCGTGGGCTGGCCAAGTACAAACCATAGATTTGCAAAGGGCTTGGAGAAATGATTTTCCAGGTTCTGCCACAAGGCAAGACTGGGTGTCCTCGCAGTCCTTTTGTCATTTGCCAGCCATGAGGTTGTGTGATCTTAGACTGCCACAGTAAGTTTCCTTTGTGATGTGTCAGGACAGCAAGTCACTTTGTTGAGTGGGTCTTAGATTGAATAACTGCAAACTGGTGTATAAGCAAAAGTCAGTGTGGGCTCTTCATATGTTCTTTGACCTCCCACCCAGTGGTATACAAATAACTTGTAACCAGAATTTAACTGGAGGTCTGCATGATCCAGCCTTTGAAAAGTGTTAAGTCAGAAGCACAAAATACCAACAGATATAGAACGGAAAGAAATTTCAAATTTTCTTCGGTTCTAAGTAAGCATAAAAGGGGATGAGGTACCTATTAAATATACAACAAAAAATCTTAAATAACCTTTCTCACCATCTCTCCTATTCTTTACTTAGAACCATCACTCTCTCCGAAACTCCCAACCTCAGCTCTTAACACCTCCTGCTTATTAGTTCACCCAGCAACTAATTATTTAGCACCTACTCTATGCCAAGTACTAGTCTATGTCCTAGAGACACAATGGTAGGAGAATTAGATGCATTTTCTGTCTTTGTGCATCCTATATCTTATTTTAAAAGGAGGTGGCATTCTATAGGGGGAAAAGGGAGGATAATAGGCAGACCATGTTAGGCGAACCACTACACTACGGAAACTAGCAGGCAGACCATGTATTTTACTGAGAGTGAAACGAGGAACCATTTTAAGTTTTGAACATATTCTGGCTTAATACCTTCAAAGGATCTCTTAGGCCATGGACTCAGAAGAGAAGGTTAAAGGCAATGGAAGAAGACAGTTAAGAGACTCTGACTGAGTCCAGGATGGTAGCAGTGGAGTTGATGAATAATTATAAGATTTTGAATACATCTTGAAGATAGAGCTGATAGGAACTTGTATGACTAGGAAATGGAATGTGAAAAAAAGACTTTAGAAAAACAGAGAGATCAGAACAACACTGAGAGATCAGAATTTTTGTCAGAGCAACTGGAAAGATGACATTACTATTCACTGGGCTTGGGAAGACCACAGGAGGAGCATACACCAGGAGGCCAGCTGCGAGTGTCCATGGACAGGCAAACTAAGGGAGGAGTTCAAGAGATAGGCCCCCTTGCAGGCAAAGTCACAATGGGCAGAATCGGTCTAGGTCTGTTGTATAAGGCTTCTATGAGCAACAGGATTATAAAATAAGTGGAAATTTTTGAACAGCTGTAAATATCAGGGATGATCATTCTTTCTATCTTGCAGTTACGCTGTTTCTGAAGAAAGCAGAATGAAGCTTGTATAGACAGACAAGTGTGTTTTGTGGTTTCTTCCAAGCAAGAGCCCAAATTTTTAGAAAGATTGAAACTTGGTTTAAAATGCTTGCACTGGCTTTTCTAAGGATGGCTTTTTCAGTTGGAGACAATGCATTTACTTTTATGCTAATGAAAAAAGAATTCAATTTGTGCCTGAAGCCAGAGGTCAGAGTGCTCAACTGAATAGTAAAAATGAGCAGCCTTATTCACACCGCGGTGGGGTGGAGGCGGGGAGTCATAAATACTCTCTTACCTATGATGGGAAACTAAGAAAAATCCTAAGATTTACTTGGGATTTGTGTACTCTTTAGCCCTCAATCATTATTAAAATCACCTTATCCTTTAAGAGAAGAGGAAATCAGTTAACTATTGTCAGTATTTGACTTTATTCTTGATTCAAGTTCCTTGCTTTATTTCTGAGCTATAGTCTGTATTATTGTGAAAAGAGCAATGAACTTGAAATCAGAAAATCTGGGTTTATGTTGTGGTTTTGTGTGGTCTTTGAGCCTAGTGATTTTGAAAAACTTAAATAATGATACACATGATGAAACCATTCTAAAAGTAAATGTAGTTCTGATATATATATATTTTTTTGAGTTGGAGTCTCACTCTGTTGCCCAGACTGGAGTGCAGTGGCCGCTCCCGGCCACCGCAGCCTCGACCTGCTGGGCTCCGGTGATCCTTCCATCTCAGCCTTCCAAGTAGCTGGAACTACAGGCGCGCGCTACCACCAGGCTAATTTTTTTGATTTATTGTAGAGATGAGGTGTCGCCTGCCCAGGCGGGTCTCGAACCTGCGGGCTCAGGCAATCCACTCACCTCAGCCTCCCAAGGTGCGGGATTACAGGCTGAGCCCTCGAGCCTGGCTAATTTTCTGATTTATTGTAGAGATGAGTTCTCATCAAGTTGCCCAGACTAGTCTTGAACCTATGGGCTCAGGCAATCGTCTCACCTCGGCCTCCCAAAGTGCTGGGATTATAGGCGTGAGCCACCAGTGCCTGGCCATCAACTGTAATTTTTTTAAAAATTCTTTTTGTGTCACATTTTTATTCATCTGATTGAGTTTTCTCAGAAGGGACTCTAGCTCTCGATTTACTTCATCTTCTGGAACTCACAAACACGTGTACTTTTATGTTTCTATTGTGATGCCTTTATGTAGGGGCCACGGCTTTTCAAATATTTTTCATTCTACTTTTGTTTACTGCTCATATATTTTAAAAAGTATTTTATCCTATAGATTTAACATTTTTATTGATCTTTAGCATACGTACATATTATAGGGGTACATGTGATATTTTGAAACATTCAATTAATGTATAACGATCAAATCATGGTCATTTATCCATGGTTTGAATTTTTTTCTTTTCTTTATGCTAAGAAACTCTAATTATTCTATTTTAGCTATTTTGAAATATACACTAGATTATTGTCAGCTATAATCATCCTACTGAACTGACACACAGCAGATCAATTTTTACTCAGAATTTGTTGAAACTATACTTTTTATCATCACATGTTTCATATTCAGATTTGGGTTGTGAATAGGTAACTCAGTGTCTGACTCTTATCTGAATTTCTAGCCACTTGATTAAGATCAGTTTGAAAACAGTGCACTAAACATTTAAGTATAAAATTGAGGGCAGGAGCCGGGCTCGCACCTTGGGAGGCTGAGGTGAGTGGACTGCCTGAGCCCGCGGGTTCCAGACCCGCCTGGACAACTTGGCGAGACCTCATCTCTACAATAAATCAAAAATCAGCCTGGCGTGGTAGTGCGCACCTGTAGTTCCAGCTCCTTACAAGGGTGAGGCGGAAGGATCGCTGGAGCCCAGGAGGTCGAGGCTGCGGTGGCCGGGAGGGGCCACTGCACTCCAGTCTGGGTGACAAGAGTGAGATTCCAACTCAAAAAAAAAATTGAGGGCAGGAATTACGAGTAAAATTCAAAAGAGAATCATATTTTTAACATGGTTGAATGGGAAATTTCTTTAATCATTAGAAACTTCTTTTTGGTAAGATTTTATATTTTGTTTTGGTATTTAAATCTTTATTTGTATTTTTTTGTCTTCCAGTCTGGAGTGCAGTGGTACTCTTCCACTTTCTGGACTAAGGTTATCCTTCCACTCAGCCTCCCAAGCAGCCGGGACTGCAAGTGTGCACCAACACTCAGCAAAATTTTTTGATTTTTTTTGTAGAAATTAAATCATACTATATTGACGAGGCTAGTCTCAAACTCCTGGACTGAAACAATTTTTCTGCCTCATCCTCCCAATTTTTGTAGAGTCACAATTTCAGGTGAATGAAAGGAAGCAAATGTAAAATGGTAAAATTCTAATTTCAAATTTCATCCAGCTTGGAGATTGTTTAAAAGAAATTATTTATTCCTCATGTATTTAAAATGTTTGGAGGGGGCACATAATATGAATAAGGGTACCTGATCTCAAACCAGGTGAAGTGGGGACCAAAGGGAGGCCCAAATTTTACCTGTACAATGACCACTTGTATAGCTAAATCCAATTGTACCCCACATCTTTAAAATAAAATTTAAAAATCCGTAATATAAATTGTATGCCATATAGCAGGATACATGTACTCTTTATAGTGTTGACGAAGACTATACAATCATGGATAAAGATAGAAAGCAGAAAAGACGATAAAGCTTGAAAAAATATAGCAGCATTTCCTCCAGGAAATATACAAAAAGGGAGCCAAATATCATGCCTTAAATTTCTAAAAGAAGCAAATAATTATGATTTTATGTATATCAGTTTCAGTCTTACCACACACACAAAAGGAAATACCACACATTCAAAAAGTGACTGGCGAGAACCTGAAACTCAAAAGGTTAGATTTCCTGCCAAGACATATAGCAAATATATTTTTTACACATTTTGTCTGAAACATAAGTTAGAATTAGCTTACATTGACTGACTATCACCAGGCATGTTAAAAGAAAATTTAGATATTTGAAAGTTTACAAAAGGTTAATTGAAAAAATAAAATTATAAAAATTGTCCATTTAATTGGCCTTAAGCAATTTAAAATTGAAAGCAATTATACAAGCTATAGAACTGAAATATAGTGTAAGCTTTGAAGTATGTGCTGACATAATTATGTGGTGCATCACATTTTTCTCCTGTGAAATAAAAAGAAAAAAAAAAACTAGACAGAATTGTCCCAAAGGCGGTGGTTTTTCTTCAGCAAAATAATACCTTAAGAGTTAAAGAATCAGGAAAAAAAATAATCTAATACCATGCAAGCAGAGGTATCAAGTTAAGATTTTAATGCCATTTAATTGACATAAATATGAAATGACTCTCTACTATAGCTAGTGAACATAATTACAGAGTATAGCTAAAGGGATATGACTCTGGAAAATTATGTTTTTGGTGAGGTATCTTTTGTTCTTTTAGAAGGAGGAAGCAAGAGGGAAGAAGAGGAGAGAAGAGGACAGGAGAGGAAAGGAGAGAAGAAAGAGAGGTCTTTTCCCCAGTTTCTCATTATATTTTTCAAGTATTTATCAAGATACAATTTACCAACACATGACCAAGTAAGCTTCCATTTAAATGTAAATAGAACAAAGTCATCTAAGAGTTAAATATACATATAAAGCCATGTGAAGGATGGAACGCCTCTGAATTATGTAAAAACAACTGAAATTTGTAATTAAAATTTGATTTAGACTGGGAAAATGTGTCTACACAGAGCAGAATCTATAAAACAACTTCTCAGATATTTCACAACTTTAAAATAAGAAATACACAGAAAAGATAAATTTGTGCCCCAACTTTTAATAAAATCTAATGAAATACTCTATTTGAATGAAGAAAATGTGATTAAACATCTTCAGATTTCTATATTTTACCTCACTAGGAAATTATATTCTTAAAATGTTATATTTGGAATCATGCATAAATGATGTTATTAAATATACACACATTGTTTGTGTGCATTGAGTTTAATTTATTGAGATTCTTAAATTTACTATTTAATATTAAATAGTAAATAAACTTTAATTAACATCCACAAACCAGGCTAAGTAGAGACCAAAGTGAGGCCCAAACTTTACCTGTACAATGATCATTTGTATAGCTAATCTTGAATTGTACCTCACATCCTTAAAAAAATAAAATAAAAATAACAGGTTCACGCTTCCACCTCCTTCCCCTGCTCACAAGAAAAGCAGAATTATTCTCTCCTTTTATGTTGCTTATAATGCATTTTACTAATATTTCTGGTTTAATAGTCATCACATTTTTCTTTAACATTTTCCGTTTTTTAATAGTATAGAAAACATTCAGAGATCAATACTATGTGCTTTATTTTTACTTGCTTGATTTATAAGATAATCTCCATAAATATTTATTAGAATTATTAAATTTATTGTAATTTCTTAATAATTTGCTTAATATGCTTTTCTCTCTCTCTCTCTCACACACACACACACACACACACACACAAATGTTCACATACATTCACATATTCTCTTGCCTGAGAGTGTTAATTCACATAGTTATATTTATCTAAAATGCTTTTCTCCGTTACCACCCGACAAAATATTACTGTCCTTTAAGACCCTATAAAAACATATAAAATCTTGAGGCTCATTTGCATTTCTTTTACATATTCTTTCTCCTCACTTGTATTTTTTATAATACATTCTAGGATCTCACAAACATCATTTAAGTTAGCATTTGATTGTTCTCTAATGTTTTTCAAAAATCCTTAATGTTTTTCTTGTTTGCTTTTTCTACTTTACTTACAAGCGGGAAACTCGTGCCCCCCCCCCACCGGAAATAAACCAGAATTATCTTTTGGAGGGCAGACCCTTCATAGTCCAGGATTCTGCCACCAGGAAAGTGTTCTAGGTACCTATCAATATCAGTGTACCAGCTAGCGTTGTTGTGAGAGACTGTGTGTCTTCAGTGAATTTTTTTTGAAGATTATTTCAACACATTTGCCCATTCCATGATGAATGATTTTTGAGTGCACCTGCCCACACTGCAGTTTTTAACCAAAAATGTCATAACCCCTGTGTCCCATCCTCCCTATTCAGCCAATCCCATACCAAACAACTTTTTCTTTTTGTTTCCCTGGATAAAAAACATCCTCAAAGAGAATGTTTTGCTGATGTGGAAGAGGTGAAATGAAAAAACAGAAGAAGCACTAAGAGGTATCAAAACTGACAAACTCAAAAACTGTTTGAGCAGTAGAAAAAGTGTCTCAATAGGTGTGTCACATAAAACAGAGAAGACTTTTAATGTGACTGAAGTTTAAACATGTAAGAATAAATACATATTTTTCAATAAATAAACTACTGTTTTTATGAGGTCTCCCCTTGTATATTCAAACCAATGAATGGTCTTGCCCATTCTACCTTCTCAATCAAGTACAGAATGTGATAGGAAACCGCATAGTAAAGAGTAGTTAAAAATAGCGAAGCAATAATAGTAACTAGTTATCTTTAGAAACCTGCTCACTTTTCCACCTACATTTTTGCAACAACTTGTAAGAGAAACTCTCTTCTCTAATAGTTCACTAACTCTTCTGTGCCTACAGTTGTGGCCTAAGTATATGATTTAGGCCAGAAATCAGAAACTAAGATTCATAGAATGATTCTGGCTTAATACTTGTTTTTATAGTTAGGTGCTAAGAATCCTTTCTATGTTTTTAAATATTTAGGAAAAATTCAAAAGAAGGACCATATTTAGTGATACAGGCAAATTGTATAAAATTCAAATTTCAGTATTCATAAAAAATTTTACTAAAATTCAGCCACCCTTATTAATTTATTCATTGTCTATGACTAATTTCTTGCCACAACAGCAGAGGTGAAGAGTTATGAGCACTGCAAACAAAGCAGAAAACATGTATTATTAGATCCACTAAAAAAATAAATAAAAGTTTGTCAATTTATGATTTAGAATATTATATATATTATTTCTACAGCATACATTAAATTATGGGCTACATTGTTTACATTTCTCCAATTATGCATATTACTGTGGGTAGAACTTGCAAGACACCTGTTTCTCTCATTCAGGAATGCCCTGAAACTTATCATTCTTATCCTCATTTTATTCCTTTATAATAAATATTTTACACATTCTTTTGATTCATATATACACCTCCCCTTAATGTACCTTTTTTAAAGTTAAGTACTAATTAATGCAATTTTTCTAAGGTAAGTCAGGGCCCTCCAGAGAAACAGAAAAAAAGCAGTATATATACATGGAAACACATATTGTATGCACACACACATACACACGTATATGAAAAGATTTATTATGAGGATTTGGTTCATGCAATATGGATCTGAACATTTCAATAATCTACCATTGCAATCTGGGGACCCCGGAGGACTGATGGTGTATTTCAATCTGAGTCCAATGGCCTGAGAACTAGGGGAATTAATTGTGCAAATTCCAGCCCTCCACAGATTGAATGAGGACCACAACACTTAAAAGGGTAATCTGCTTTACTGAGTACACTGATTTAAACGTCAATTTCATCTGGAAACAGCCTCAAAAATTCTCAGAAATAATGCTTATTTAAGTATCTGAGCACCTCCTTGATCCAGTCAAGTTAACACAAAAAATTAACCTTCACCAGCACATAAACTCTTATTACTTTTTGCTTTATTTTATAGTACTTAAGTCAATTGAAATTATACTATTTATTTCAATTATTTGTTTAAAGTATGACTCAGTTACTATAAACACTATATGATCAGAGGCCACTGTAAAAATAAATATCATTCTAGTACAATGCCTGATAAAGAATAGGCAAAACATTTTTTTGAATGAATAATGTGGTTTCCTCATGAAAGAAAATGTTGATAACTTTACCTTCCTAATTCATATCCTGTGTCTTAAAAGTCTGTGGTTACCTAGTGTAATGCAGTCATGTGCTTCCTTTATAGATCCTTTGTCCCTTGATTCATGTCCCTTATTCTAACAGATGTGCCTTATAGAAATGAACATATTTAATAATCCTCAGAACTTTATCAAAAGCCTGGCTTATAGTAGGCTCTCATTCATTTTTTACCAAATAATTGCATCTATATTAATTTTTATGCCTACCCTCTCTAACTCTAAACAATGCATTGTACATATTTCTTATCCTCCATAAAACCACGGCAGTGCTAGACTTCTAAGCAGATGCTGTGAGTAGATAGAATTTTAGAAGTTTTAAAATTTAGAACTAATTTTCCTAAATGATAAACACTTCTTTCGTATTGCAACACTCACATAGTTTCTTAAATTCTACACTCTTCATCACTTCATAATACCAAATCAAAATATTCTATTGCAGTTTCTAGTTTTGTTCACACATCTCCGAAATGGCAAACATTTTGCAGGCTTTTCTCATATTAATTTAGCTCAGGAATTACTTTAGCCCTGCCAAATAAATCTGTCTTTAATTAACCTTTTCCTAGTCAATCAATCTAAAGTTTAATAACTCACAATTTGGTAAGAAAGATAAAGCTTTCAACCAATTGCCAAACAATAAAATGCAGATGATAACTGATATGAGAGTAGCATTTTAAGATTTTAAAAAACAGATTTTAATATTTGCTGACTTCTGCTTAAGCCTTTGGCATTCACAAAGATTATGTTTATTTAGGTGTTTCAATGACAGCCTACAAATAAATTATTGTCATGTATTCTAACATAAATATGTATTAATCTTCACAGATCTGATTAATTAAAAATTAAAGTATTTATCTTTCTTTTCTATTATGTTAAAATTTGTTTTATTTTCAATGGAAATTGATAGGCAAAGATTTAACTCCAAAATAATTATAGAGGAAACAAATATTTAATAAGAGTATATCTTTGATGGAGAATATAAATGTTGTAAATATAATTCACTTGTTTGGGCAAAAAAAACAACATATGACCAACCTTTACTTAGATAATCATTCAATTCTTTATCACATTTTCATTTTATAAGATTAATTGAGTAATCATCAGTTAAACTTAATAAGTCCAAAATAATTCATAAAACAGAATAAAATTTGTTTTATAATGAACCAAAACTAAAATATTCAATTGGATAAAAAGGGCACATTGACTTTTAAAGAAAACAATTTTCAAAAGAATATTCAAATTACACCATATCTTTGTATTTAGAGTGAAATGAATTTAATAATAAGATAGACATCAGAAACCAAAAGCAGAAAATGAAAGAGAAAAATCTTATTTTTTATATAGTGTTCTGAAACAGCGTTAGCTACTTCTAAAATATTGTGTCAAATCTTTTGAAAGTCTGAAACCTCAGAGGAGTTTCTTTGACAGAAGAGACAAAAGTCGACAAGAAAATGTCCACTTGTTTGCTGGGTGATGATCATCTGTCTTTTTTTTTTTTGACATCGCCTTTTCTGCAATGCATCCTTTTATCACTCTTTCTTTTGGCAAAAGAAAAAGATTGATTGCAGTAAAAGATATTGAATACCACTTGTTAAAAAATATATATACATTTCAACATTATATTTATGAAAGTGAATGAAAATATACTGAAAGACACCTCCATTTTTTGGCTACTCAATAAACTTGAATATACTGTATTAACAAATAAATGACATATATTGAAATAATATAATTTAAAATATAGAATTAATCAGTTTATTTTATAAACCTTAAATTTATTTTTATACTGAGTAAATTATGGAGACATTTCTTATAATATCATAGTTATAAAATATGCAAAATACTTGCTGATTCTTGTAAATACTATAATTTACAGTCTTTATCTGTAATATAATCCCTTCACTTAAAATGCTGAAACCTATCACTTCTAATAACCTATGTCCTCCTATCCTCCTTTTTATCATTTAGGAGTCAGTTTCTTCAACATGGTCTCACTAATTAAATATAACATATCTCAATGTGAACATCCAAATGTGAGACTTCCAATTTAAACATATCTCAAGGTTATGAATTGTTAATATCAAAAACACATAACAAGAACTTCTGTCAATCTTAGTTTTCTTTTAACAATTATAATGCCATATTTCTCTTCAAGCAAAAATAACTTCTACACATATTAGATGTAATTTTTATATCGTCTTATTACACAAAGTCAGATTTCCCTACAGTAATTCAGAAAAGGTAATTTTTGCCATAATCGGCTATATGTTTTATTCCATAACTGATCTAATTCAGTCCACATCTACTATCAGTTAATACTCTTATTCCTTCCCTTTTGAAGACAACTCTTCCATTGGCTTCTGGAGCACCACAGCCCCTGAGATGACTTGCTGCTTCTTTGGTTGTTCTTACTCAGTGTCTTTTTATAAGCTTTGTAAATGTGAGAGAGCTTCAGAGTTAAATGTACCATCATTCTTGCTCTCTGAATGACTGTTTAGATGATTCAGTCTGCTCCTATGACTTTAATTTTCAATGTGCCAGTTAAGTCTAAATTTGTAACTTTTACCTTGATTCTGTCTCTGTGATTCAGACATATATCAAGAGACTCTTGATACTTTCAAATGAGTATATTACAGGCACTCTAACTTAACATGTCCAGAACTATACTCTCAATCTTGTTTCTCATGTTAGCCCTCTTCCAATGTTTTATGTCTCAATAAATGTATCAGAACCATCTCAGTTCAACAAGGTTTAAAGGTGGCATTTAGCCTTGACTTTTGTCTTTTTTCTTCTTTCTGATCACATCCATCTCCCTTCTAACTATCTCTTAAAGCGATTTGCTTTTATTAACATTGCCACCATTCTAGCCCATACCAACACAGTCCCTTAACTTTACCAATGTAGTAAGACTTCATTACTTGTCTACTTATCTATTCTTCAGTTCATTTCAGTAGCTAAATTTTAATTTTAAAATGGTAATCTGTTTTTGCCACCCACTGTCGATCAATTATCATTTATTTGAAAAAAAGTGCAAAGACAAAACCAAAAGTAAAACAGAAATGTGAATACTCAGAATTAACAAATACCGACAAAGCCAAATATTTTTGAAATAATAAAAAAAAGAAAGAAAGCACATTATCTGCCTGTATGTATCTCAACCCTAATGTCATGTAATTTCCTCTACAATAATAGTATTCCATTTCATGAAATATATTTAAAAAAATGTTTGAGCTTCCTGTTTTTTCCTCTTATTATTATTCATGTCTCAAATTGACCTCAAAAACTATTTTCTTAGTGTCAGAGTCGAAGAAATCTTAATGGTCAGTATAACCATTTACTGCAACAGAGAGGGAACATTATTTTGTCAAATTGTGAAAATTTATTGTGAATTCATTACCTTAAAATATGTACTTTCTGGCTTTGTCAATGTTAAGGTGAACAAATTGTAGCTTCAAACACATTTTAGCCCACCATCAAACCTCAGGAGCACCATTAGTTTTCAGATTTCATTTCCTAAACTATTAGTTATTAAAGAAACTAGAAATCCTTGGAGAGTGGTTAGTTCCATGCCTTGAAGCAAGAAAAATTAAGATGCATCTGAAATAAACTGTTATCATTAGAACTAGAGATGCTCTGAAAAAAAGCACAAGGCAATGGTGAGATCAAACAGGACACTAAAAGGATTCTTTTTTGAGAAGCTATAATAAATTGAACACCAAATAATAATAATGAAAATGGGGTCAATCAAAACAAGATAACTTTGTAATACTCCTTGCATTCATAATTATATTCTACAGATAAAGGTCAACGTACAGTGTAGATATAGATGTAATAATGCAAAATTTGATTGCTTATTTAAAACATTTACTTTTACTGATTTAAAAGTGGAAAAATAGTATATTTTTAGTTCCTTTGAAAAAAAATGGTACGTTTATAAATTTCAGTATGTTTTAGTTTCTACTGTAAAAGCAGAAAATACGAAACTTGTGAGCAAGCCAGTTAATTTTGAAAGACAGAAGTGCACCAGAATTATGCCAGATTAATCAGCAACAGAGTTCACATACAACAAGCATGTAGAAAGCGATGGTGCAGCACGCAATTAAAGGATGATTTCAATAATATGTTTCCTAAAGATGAATTAACCAAATATCATTAAAGAAAAGCAACTATGCAACCTCAACCCATCATTTTAGCAAAGAATAAAATTCCAGGTGGTTCTACAAACTATGATATAATATTAACAAGAAATATATGCCTTTTAAAATAAAGCTGAAGGCGGGCTCGGTGGCTCAGCCTGTAATCCTGCGCCTTTGGGAGGCTGAGGTGAGTGGATTGCCTGAGCCCGCGGGTTCGAGACCCGCCTGGGCAACTTGGCGAGACTTCATCTCTACAATAAATCAAAAATTAGCTGGGCGTGGTAGCGCACACCTGTAGTTCCAGCTACTTGGAAGGCTGAGGCGGAAGGATCACCGGCGCCCAGCAGGTTGTGGCTGCAGTGGCCGGGAGCGGCCACTGCATTCCAGTCTGGGCGACAGTGAGACTCCAACTCAAATAAATAAATAAATAAATAAAATAAAATAAAATAAAGCTGAACAGGTGAAATATATACATATATGAATAATATATATACACATATATATATATATATATTTTTTTTTTTACTTTTTTTGTGAGAAAGCAGGATTTATTCAGAGGGCAGAAAAGCTCCCACGATGGGAGAGGACCCGAAGGGGTTGCCTCGAAATATATATTCTATACATATAATTAAATATATATCTCAAAATATAAGACTGATTTTAGTCACCAAGCTATGTAAAGCTTAAAGAATATCCTATATATGGGAAACAAACTGGAGATACAAAATTGAAGTTAGTATATAAGACAGGATGTAATTTTGTAACAAGCAAAATTCTGTAAAAAAAAGAGACACATCTCTCAGAATGTCCTTAAACTGAGAAAATTACCTGTGAATGGAGAAGGATATTGTAAGAAATAAACCAGAGTTTGCACTGTTGGCTGCCTGTTTTGTTTTACTTAGTTTCATTTAAGACTAGGTATACAAATGGAAAACAAAATTATTTTACAAAATACACTTAACTACAAAAAAGACTATGTCAAAATTAGCATATTCGTTGAATTAAAATCCATGACAGTTACGTCCATTTAATGTCATTGTAGGTTTACTACTTTGTGTTAATTGAAACATTGCATGTACATTTTTCTGTTTAAGGGGTTTGAAACATCTTTGTGAATAAACAATATTAAACATGATTTTAATAAACACTTTAGCAATTTTTAAATTTTATATAATTAAATGTTTGGAGAACCCTACATTTCTTTATTATGCATGTGCCATAAAATATTTAAGAAAGAATTAATTGTAAATTTTTAAAGAACCTTATTATTTCATTTGGCAGCTTGCTAATGTTATTATGTCTGCCTAAATTTCCCCTCCTCTCTTTTTGGGCTAAATAATTCTCACTCTTCAAAACCCAACTCTAAAGCACCCAATTATTTCTGAGTCCTTCCAAGAAGCAGAATTATCACTCTTTCCTCAATTCATTAATGACATTATTTATAACACTTTTTTATTGCAGACATCACATTATATATCTTGTGTCCTTTCCACTTCTTAATAGGTAGGATCTCGAAATGTAGAGGATGTGTTACATGGTTATCATAATAACAAAGTATTAGAAAATTTATAACTTATTATAAGTGCTTCATAAAATATTCATTAAAATAATTTTTTAAAAGAGTATATTAATAGTTTCTTGAAATTCTGCCAGATTATTTTGTTTGGCAGAAAAAAATTTTAGCTTAAAATTCAAAAATGCATTTTTGTGCAACTGTTATATGCAAAAAACAAGCAAAACAAACTGAAATACGCCAAAATAGAGCAGAAGAATGTCCTTGGTCAGACAGAAGAAAATTCTCACATCTTTGTCTTTTTCTTCTATTTAGGTTCCCCATGGATTGAACAATGCCCATCCACGTTGGTAAAGACCATTTTTTTTTTAAATTCAGCCTATCACCTCAAGTGCTAATCTTTTCTAGAACCACCCTCACAGAAACACCAGGAATAATGCTTACTAGTTATCTGGTTATTCCTCAGCACAGTATATGGTGCATAAAACGACACAAGTCCATCTCTTGTCAACTTGACCACACAACTAAAACTTCCTAAACCATAGTTACTCTTCAAATAAAGACTATAACAAGATCTTTGTTCCACATAACATAATAGCGCTATCCTGCATACCACTGAAACACATTCTTTCTCCAGAATAGGAGATAAAATCCCTGGGTGATGTTTACTTAATTACTGATTTATAGTCAATACATCATATGTTATATGATAAATAAGAGAAGAAAAAAAACACAGATGTTTCCTTAATATGTGCATATACACAAACATACATATCAGGAAACATCATGACAATTACATGCCTCCTTTCTGTAACTAGCCACATGGTCAAAGCTGGTATTTATAACTCCTCTCTATTACTCATTCTGCTCAGTAGCTTCAGCTGGTCATTCTTCCTTACAAGGTGAAATGGCTCAAATTGTCATTCCTGAAGGGTCTGTAGCCATGCCTGTATTGGGTTGTTGTTATTTTTCATTGATCTTAATCACAGGGCAAAATAAGTGATGCCCCCCAGAGGTCTCCAACCTTTCTGGCATCTGGGACAGGTTTCATAAGGAGCACACAATCTAGATCCCCAGTCTGTGCAGTTCACAATAGGGTTCTTGCTCCTATGAGAATCTAATGCTGGTGCTGATCTGACAGAAGGTGGAGCTCTGCTCCTGCTGCTCAGTGGCTCCTAACAGGCTCTAAGGGATCTCTTTATCTTCATGTAGAGCAGTGGACACATTTGCTCTTGGTAGTCCTGGTCAATCACCCAGTCAACACTGTTGACTCAGAGCATGAGTATTCCAAATTAGCTGGGTGACAGTCTTTACTTCCAGTTTCATGAGTTCATTGATGCAGGCTGGGAGAAAAAGATAGTATAACTAGAACGGGGACCATGGGTATTAGGGGCACTTTTTCATGCAAAACCTTGTTCCTTCAGGTTATGCTTGGGCCTGATCACGTTTATACCACGTTTATTTCATAATGCCTAACCTTAGGACTTGGTATGTTAGACAGTACCAAGACCATGACAGATAACTCATGTTTCATGCTCACTTGGTGGTCCATGATTAAGCCTTAATTCTCTAATAAGGTCCAGTTGCAGTCCAAGGTTTGTCTCTCAAATGAGCGGTAGTTACCTGCAAAGGATGGCAGAGCTTTGCTCCAAAATCCTAAGGGTCTGCATGGTAAACTTAAGTTTCTGTCAAAGGCATCCAACTGCAATTCTATCTTCCAATGAAATTATAAATACTCCTACATCTCCTAGATTGTATGGCCCAAGTGACAAAGCAGCTTGCATAGAAGTCTGGACCAATTGCCCAGTTTTTAATTGTTCTGGACTTCACTCAAAACTAGCAGCTTTTCAGGTCACTCAGTAGATGGGCCAGAGTAATGCTCCCACATGAGGAATATGTTGCCTTCAAAATACAAAGAGATCTATCAGGAATTGTGCCTCTATCTTGGTTATAAGAAGGGCCACATGCAACAACTTATCTACAATTTAGAAAGAATATCTTGGCATGCTGCACACCACTGAACCCCTATACATTTTTACAGAGATAGAAGATTCTTAAGGCTTTGCTGGATTTATTTTTCATTCTTTAACATGCGCGATTCTTATCACTAAGTTTAGCAAAGTGGACTTAGTCATACATTTATTGCTTAAGTCATGCTAAGTTAATGTTCAGAAGAATGTTTCCTAGGTTTTTTTCTAGGACTCTTCTAGGACATATTTTACTTTTTTTGAAATAGGGTCTCACTCTTTCACCCAGGCTGGAGTATAGCAGCATGATTCTGGCTCACTGCAGCCTTGACCACTTGGGCTCAAGGGATCCTCCCACTTCAACCTCCCTAGCAGCTGATTACATGTGCGTACTACTATGCCCGTCTAATTTTTAAAATTTTTGTAGAGATGAGGTCTCACTATATTGTCCAGGCTGGTCTTGAACACATGGGCTCAAGCAATTCTCTCACCTCGGTCTCCCAAAGTGCTGGGATTACTAGATGAGCCACTACACCTGGACTTTTAGGACTTTTATAGTTTCAAGTCTTACATTTAAGTCTTTAATTCAACTTCAGTAAGTTTTTGTATATGGTTAGAAATATGGATTCAGTTTCATTTTCTGCATATAGCTATCCTATGTTTCCAACACTATCATTGGATAGGTTGTTCTTTCCCCAATATATGTTATTGTGAACTTTGTCAAAGGTCAGTTGGCTGTAAGTGAATTTTTTTACCCCTGGGTTCCCTATTCTATTCCATTTATCTATGTGTCTATTTTTATACCAGTTACAGTGTTGAATGGGGTGACTGACCTTGGCTACCAAAAAGAAATTTGTCCACTACTTTACATGAAAGTGAGGAGATCCCTTAGGGAATGTCTTATCATGCTCTGTCATTAAGATCAATGAAAAATTACAACAAACCATACAGACAATTAATAGCACAGATCTTTTAGAAATGAAGATTTGTGCTATTTCCTCATGTAAAGAAGCATGACCAGCTTAGGTGATTGCTGAAGGCAATGGCAGAGCAGAATGAGTAGTAGAAGAAGGTAGCTATAAATACCAGCTCTGATCATGGGGCCAATTACAGAGTGGAGGATTGTAATTGTCATGTTTATTTTTTTCTGATTTGTATGAATATGTTTGTTTGTATATATGCAAATATTAAGACGATATCTTTGTTTTCTTTCTTCACTTATTCCCTTATCATATAACATCATATATCATTTCTTTTGACTTAGATGATTCACGGTAACTGTGAATAAATACAGAGTGATATAACAATAATTATTGACACATACTTTAATCAGTAGTGTCATGTGTGAATTCTTCATGTAAAAGAGGCTATCAAGAGTCTTTGAAGTAATAACGTATATTCTCAAAGGTTATTTGAGAGATGATTTGTTAACATGTCTCCTAGAGTAGACTATAATATTATATTGTATACATTAATTCTTTAATGAATCCTAAATATTAATATATCATAAGTACATAAATAGATTGTAAAGAGTTCATATTTCTTTTACTAAAAATAGGATTTAATGGTGAATGCACCCAAGTGATATTTTTCTACACTCATCCAATTTATTCAATATTATGAAACAAGTTAATTTACAAGTGTGATAAAAAACCAAACTTTCAGCTAAAATTATGATTAAATCCAAGATTAGAGTATATATTGTTGAGTTATTGTATGATCCCTAAGGAAATATTTCAAATCTTGCATTTGTCCTCTAAATGTTCCTTTAATAGTAATGATTGGTTAATAGATGATAGATAGGTGATAATAGAAAGGTAGCTATGAATTTGGCTTATATATAACTAATTAAATGAACATTTGCTAAATCAAATAAAAATATTTTTGCTTAGCATAAGTTGAAAAATGTTGCTATCATTTTTGAAACTGCATTACCACTTTCTTTCTACTAAATAAATGTTTCCAATGTCAGTTTCAATGCAGATATAATTTTTCTTATTCAATATTTCTTTGTATAATGCATGCAATGACATCACATATATTTCTTCTCAAAATTCCTACCAGTCAGTAATACAATCTGATTTTTTGTGTCAAAAAATACTCAATTAGTTTAACATTATTTTATATGTTCATGAAAAGATCCATAATGTGAAAATTACCAACAGTGTAATAATATATTTGAAATATTTTAGAGATCTTCTTGAAGGCAAATGATAATAATACTGAAAAGCATGTGACAACTCCTCAGTGGAATATGTATATCATAAGAAAAGTAAATATCTTGCTACATGTAATGGATAAAGGGAAACCACTAGCTAGAGACATAGTATGTACTAACATTTTTAACATCTAAGACTATTGAAAGGGAAATAGAAATGCTGCAGTTGTTAGATATTACAGGAAAATTATAAGGTATATAAAAGGGGAAACACATTTAATTATTAAAAATTAGCAAAAATCTAGACAGTCTTCTTGAAATGTGTAAGAAAAGTGTACTGTCATACATATATGCATGTGTATGCAGAAACTTACGTTACTAAATATACAAATATAATTATTTTTTAGAAATAACTGAGAATACCTACAAGAATTAGTTTTCTTTCTCTGTCTCTTCTAAAATGTAAAATGAACAGTTTCAAAAGACAATTTGCAAAGGATGTTATCTTCTGAGAATATAAAAATGAATAAGACTAAATTCTTATATAGTTATTATAAGTAGATGCTAACAATATCACATCTAAGAATTGCTACCAGTATAAATTCAATATATAAAAAGATTCAATGTAAACAATATACCACTGAGATGTGACTAAGGCTTTGTAGAAATGACATAATAGTGTAGGAAATTTGGGAGTGCTTCATAAGCAAGTGGCATTTAAGTCATGTCTTTACAGGAAAGGAGGTTGACTTACTGACCACCAATGAGAAACAAGGCTGTTGAAAATGGGAATGTTTGTAGAGGAGGCCTTAAAGAATAAACAGTGGTTTAAATGTGTGAATAATGTAGAGTTCATAATATATTGGCAGAGTAGAAATTGAATATTATTCAGAGAGCAATTGATGAGAGGTTTCATGTACCACACCAAAAATTACCCTGTATAGTCAACAAGATGTTTTAGAAGACTTTAAATGGGAGATTCATGTTAACAGATTTGAATGCTGGGTATTTTAACTCTGTGGAAGATTTATGAAGACTTGTCAGAGGCAGTTAGAATAATCTGGCAAAACCAGGAGATCTTTAATTAATGTGTGGCACAAAGTGTAGAAGAGAAACAATTGCTAGAAAAGGCATTCAAGAAGGATGACCAACTAGGCAATCAATTGAACAAAGTAAATGAAAGATAAGGAGAAGTTAAGGATAACTGTGGTTATATTTTATCTTTCAAGATAACCTTAAGATAAACAAATTATTCAGCCCATTTTTCTCTAGAACTTATGAATAATAAATGGGCATTCCAGGAAAGTAATTTTAGTAGTTACTTTATTTTCCATACTACTCACTGGTTTTCCAATTTTAAAAGCAGCAGAATCGTTTGGTTAAAATAAGTTGTATGCCATTTGAGTATGTAAACAATTGTGGAGTTTTCCTATTTAAACCAGAATGAAATCTCACTGACTTTGAAACATCTGTATCCCCCTTGATCATTGTGCAAATACCTTTAGATGTTTCTAAGAAATTTCATTTAAAATTATAGAATAAACAGTAAATTAAGTACTGCATCACACATATATCTCATTTACAAACAAAAAGTTGTAAAAATAAATCAATAGTCTTTCTAAAGATTAAAATTAAAATTAAGTCTGCATTCACAAAATACAAAAATCAAATTTCATGTTTTTAATAATGTTAAAATAATTTCACAATTCTGACCATATTAGCATAGATTAAGCTCTCTTCTACACATCCATGCAAAGTTTCATCTTATTTTTGTGTTAAATGTCTGGAGTTAGACATGTTTACTCAGCTCTGTTAAGATATAATATCTATTTATATTTACGATCATTATTAAAACACCATCCTTACTTTGAATATCTGATATTCATTGCATAATATTTCCAGTAAGTAGAAGAATATCATTTTATTGCTATCTATGCTACTATCTGTTGCTATCTAGGATGTACATAAGTGTAACAAATCAATTCTGTTTGGCATGATGTTATAGGGTCTTTCAGAAGAGTGAAAATTGAATTGTTCTTTTAGATCAATCAAGCATCAGGTCATCTGGAGTCCACATAGATTTAATCAGAACAAGAATCTTTTTACCAGGCTTTATGCCCATATGCCAGCCAGTTCAATTGAAACAGGTTTGTTAAATTCATGTACCTATGCCCACACTTTTCAGTTATCCTTACAAATTTATTTTTCTGAATGCAGAATTACTTTATATTTAAATATGTTTCCATTCAAATTGAATTTTTAAGACATGATAAAAAAATATATTTGGATTATGGTGAAACACTTATTAAACAAAAATAAAATGATTCAAAATCAAAATCTTAGCTGCCTTTACCAGCCATTAAAGAAAACATTAGTTCTTTGTGGATCCTGGATGTTAGGTCTTTGTCAGATATACAGTTGGCAAATCTTTTTTCCCATTCTGTGGGTTGTCTCCCTGCTCTTGATGGTTTCTTTTTCTTTACAGAAGCTTTTCAGTTTGATGAGGTCTTACTTGTCTATCGTACCATCTCTTATAGCATGGGCTTTTGGGGTTTTGATCTGGAATTGGTTGTCTATTCCAATTTCGTAAGGGTGTCCCCTGCGTTTTCTAAGATTCTTATAATTGGAAGCCTTATGTTTAGGTCTTTAAACCATTTAGAGTTGATTTTTGTGTATGGCAATAGATAGGGCTCCAAACATGCTGAAAGGAAAAAAACAAGCAGCCCCATTAAAAAGTGGGCAAAAGATATGAATAGACACTCAAAAGAAGACATATAAGCAGCCAACAGATATATGAAAAAATGCTCAGCCTCATTAATCATCAAATAAATGCAAATCAAAAGCACACTGAGATACCACCTAAATCCAGTCAGGTTGACCATCACCAGTAACTCAAATCACAACAGATGCTGGCAAGGATGTGGAGAAAAGGGAACATTTCTATACTGTTGGTGGAAGTATAAACTACTACAACCTCTATGGAAAGCAGTGTGGTGATTCCTAAAAGATCTAAAAGTTGACCTTCCATATCACCTAGCAATTCCACTTCTGATAATATACCCAGAGGAACTCATATCATTCTATGAAAAAGATTTCTGTGCATGCATGTTTATCACAGGATTATCCACAATAGCAAAAACATGGAACCAACCGTGCTGCCCATCAAAAGTAAACTGGATTTTTTAAAAAAATGGTACATATACACGATGGAGTATTATGAAGCCATAAAGGACAGAATTATGAATTTCGCAGAAACTTGGATGGTTTTGGAGATTATCATACTCTGTGATCTATCACAGAAACAAATAACTGAATACCACATGTTCTCACTCATAAGCAGACTCTGAACAGTAATCATAATACTATAAGAAACGGAATGGCAGCAAGACACTGCCAAGGGAGGGAGAGGCACATAACATCCATAAGGGTACCTGATCTCCAACTAGGGGCAGTGGAGACCAAAGAGAGGCCCAAACTTTACCTGTACAATGACTACTTACCTACCTAATCTTGAATTGTACCCTACATCTTTAAAATAAAATTAGTGCCTGAATGAAGCATATTTGTATACCTAACCCTTAACTGTACCCCACAATATCATAATAAAAAATATTGAATATAAAAAAAATAAAATTACCCTTTTCCCTCAAAAATAAATAAAAAAATAAATAAATAAAATTAATAATAATAATTGTAAATTTTGAAGAATTTGTCTTGTGTAAGAAATTTTCAGATTAAATTTACAGGGAATATCAAAACTTTCTATTCCAACATAAGCATACTAATCGTCGGTAAATTTAATCAGTAAGAGAAACATGTTGTCCTTTTTTTTAAACTTTAAAAATATTTATTTTATTTACTTTTTATTTTAAAGACGTGGAATACAATTCAGGATTAGGTAGATAGGTGGTCATATTATAGGTAAAGTTTTGGCCTCCCTTTGGTCCCCATTTCACCTGGTTTGAGATCAGGTACCTTTATTGATGTTATGTGCCTCCTCTTCCTCCTCTGGCAGTGTCCTGCTACTGCCAATTCCTCTTTTACAATGTTATGGCAAATGTTCAAGTTCTGCTTATGAGTGAGAAAATGTGGTACTCAGATCTTTGTTTCTGTAAGAGATCACTGAATATGATAGACTTTAAATTTATCCAAGTTACTATGAAGTCCATAATTTTGTCCTTCTTTGTGGCTGCATAATATTACATCATGTATATGTATCACGTTTTTTATCCAGTCTGTTTTTGATGAGCAGCATGGTTGGTTCCATGTTTTTGCTATTGTGAATATTACTGTGACAAACATGCATGTGCAGGTATCGTTTTTAAAGAAAGATTTGAGTTCCTCCGGGTATATTCCCAGAAGGGGAATTGCTGAGTCATATGGAAGGTCAAGTTTTGCATCTTTTAGGAGTTGCTACGTTGTTTTTCATAGAGGTTCAATTAGTTTACACTCCCACCAACAGTGTAGAAGCAATCCCTTTTCTCTGCATTCTTGCCAGCTTCTGTTGTTTTTGAGTTATTGATGATAGTCATTCTGACTGGAGTTAGGTGGTATCACCGTGTGGTTTTGATTGCATTTCTCTGAATAATTAGTGAGACTGAGCATTTTTTCATATATCTGTTGACTGTTAATATGTCTTCTTTTGGGAGTGTCTATTCAAATCTTCTGCCCACTTTTTAATGATTGAACTTAATTTTAAAATTGTGGGGTACAAGTCAGGATTACGTACATAAGTGGTTTAGGTACAGGTGAAATTTTGGACCTCCCATTGGACCTTACTTTACCTGGATTAAGATCAAGCACCCTTATTGATGTTATGTGCCCCGCCCTCCCCCGGCAGTGTCCCACTACTGCCAATTCCTTTTTGGTAGTGTTATAATAGGTGTTCAGGGTCTACTTATGAGTGAGAACTTATGTGGTATTTAGTATTTTGTTTCTGTGATAGATCACTGAGTATGATGGACTCCAAATCTATCCAAGTTGCCACCAAGTTGATAATTTTGTCCTTCTTTGTGTCTGCATAATATTTCATTTTGTATATGCACCACATTTTTTTTTAATCCAGTCAAATTTCAATGGGCAGCATGGTTGTTTCCCTGTTTTTGCTATTGTGAATAGTGCTACAATAAACATGTATACACAGGTATTTTTTTTGTAGAGTGATTTGAGTTCCTCCTGGTATATTCTCAGAAGGGGGATTGCTGGATCATATGGAACATCAATTTCTAGTTCTCTTAGAAATTGGCAGACTGTTTTTCATAGAGGTAGAATTACTTTGCACTCCCACTAATGGGGTAGAAGTGTTCACGTTTCTCCACATCCTCACCAGTATCCGTTGCTTTTTGTTGTATTAATGATGGCCATTCTTACTGGAGTTATGTTGTATCTCAAAGTGGTTTTGATTTGCATTTCTTTAGTGATTAGTGATACTGAGCCTTTTTCATGTGTCTGTTGGCTGCTTGTATATCTTCTTTTGAGAAGTGTCTATTCATATCTTTTACCTACTTTTTAATAGAGCTTTTTAGGGGCACATTTGAGTTCCTTGGATGTTAGGCCTTTGTCAGATATACAGTTGGCAAATAATTTTTTCCTATTATGTGGACTCTTTCCCCTCTCTCGATGGTTTATTTTGTCTTGCAGAAGATATTCAGTTTTATGAGGTTCCACTTGCCTATCTTATCTCTTATGGCATGGGCACTTGGAGTTTTCTTCAGGAATTAGTTGCCTATTCCAATTTTCATAAGGGTGTCTCCTACGTTTTCTAAGATTCTTATAGTTTAAAGTTTTATGTTTAGTTCTTTGATTCATTTAGAGTTGGTTTAAAGTCTCAGGGTACAAAATAAACATGCAAAAGACAGTTGCATTCTTATATACCAACAACAAACAGTGAACTAAATAAAAAGCACAATCCCATTCACAATAGCCACAAAAGAAAAAATGAAATACCTTGGGATTGTCTAACCAGAGAAGTAAAAGAACTTTACGGTGAAAACTAAAAAACATTGCTCAAAGAAATAAAAGAAGACTCAAACAAATGGAAAAAATATTCCATGCTCATGGATTGGAAGAATTAACACTGTTAAAATGTCCATACTACCAAAGGCAATCTACAGATTCTGCAAAGTACTCATTTAATCGTTCTTCTCAGACCTAGAAACTACAATAGAGAAATTCATATGGAAACATAATCGGCAACGAATAGCCAAAATAATCCTTAGCAAAAGAACAAAGCAGGAGGCATCACACTTCCAGGTCTTAAATTTTATGATAGACCTATAATAATCAAAGCAGCCTGGTATTGGTACAAGAACAGGCATATAGACCAATGAAAATGGAGAGATTCTGGAAGCAAAACCTCAATTTCTCAACCAACTCATCTTCAACAAAGCTTCCACCAACCTCCACTGGGAAGAGAAGTACCTATTCAATAAATGGTGCTGGGAAAACTGGCTGACCACATGCAGAAGATTGAAACAGGATAACTTTCAAAATTTTTAAATTGTTTTTGGATGAAGCACATTTGTGATCTATTGATAAAAGTACATAATGTGTAATGATCAAATTAGGATAACTGGTATATCCATTAAGTCAACAATCTTCTGTTTGTGTATGTTGGGAACATTTTAAATCCACTTATAGTTATTTTGAAATATACAATAAATTTGTGCAAACTATAGTTACCAGATTGTGCTACTAAACACTAGATTTTATTCTTTCTACCTATTTTTGTACCCATTAATTATTCCTTCTTTATTTCCTTTTCACCACTATGTTCCTAGCCTCTGGTTACCATAAGTCTACTCTCTATCTTCATGAATCTAATGATTTTTTTCTTTTACTTCCCATATTTTAGAACATATGACAACTGTCTTTCATGTCTGGCTTATTTCACTTAACATAATGTCCTCCAGTTTGATCCATGTTGCTGCAAATAAAGAATTTTATTCTTCCTTATAACTGAACAATATTCCACTGTGCATATGCATTACATCATCTTTTTTCACTTATCTATTGATGGACACGTGGGATGATTTCATATTTTTGCTATTGTAAATAGTACTGCAATAGACATGGGGGTACAGAGATTTTTTTCCATATACTACTTTTCTTTATTTTGGATAAATACCCAATATTAGGGTTGCTGGATCATTGAATATTTCTATTTTTAGTTTTTAGAAGGATTTTCATACTGTTCTAACCTACATTCCTAATAACAGCATATGAGTATTCCTTTTTCTCTACATTCTCTCTAGCGTTTGTTCTTATTTGTCTTTTTTTGACTGGGATGACATGATATCTCATTTTGGTTTTAATATGCATTTCTCTAATGATCAGTGATGTGGAACATTTTTTCTTGCACCTATTAGTTGTTGGTATTTTTTTTTTTTTTTGAGTCAGGGTCTCACTGTCACCCAGGCTAAAGTGCAGTGAAACAATCATGGCTTATCACAGCCTCAATTTCTTGGGTTCGAGTGATCACTCTGCCTCAGCCTCCTGAGTAACTGGGACTACAAGTATGTGCCACCATGCCTGGATTTTTATTTTTTAATTTTAATTGAATTTTCATTTTTATAGAGATGAGGTTTCACTATGTGCATAGGCTGAGTATTTTCTTTTGAGAAATGTCTACTCTGATCTTTTAAAAAGAGAAACCATTTCATTAATTTGATAGCCACAATCATTAGATCTATTTTTTTATATATACATTATTGGTTACTATCTCTTGAATACTATCTTTTGGGAGTATATTCTTGTTTCGCACTCAATCAAATCAAGTGTATTCTTGATTCAAATGACCTATTTGTTTTTATCTCTTGAATACCTTTTTTGGGGAGCTGTATTCTTGATTTTAAAATTGTCATTATGCAATGTGATTATTTATTTCATGTTGAACAAAAAAGGGTGATGCCGAAGCAATTGAGAGAAAACCAATAATAAAAGTCCAAGGAAGTTAGCTCAAATGATAAAAATCAGCTGCAGCTTTACGTTTATTTTTGGAAAACCTATAAAATTAGACAAATATACATTTAAAAATTGAATGGCTTTTCTGTAATATAATACTGCACTTGTGATATATATTATGTTTCTAATTCAACTATATTCTATGTAAAGATGCTTTATCTTTTTACTAGTAATTGGTAGGTGCTATTTTATAAATGATTTTCATATTATAGACAATTTCTAGTTAACACCCAATTTCTACTCCTCATAGATTTGGTACTTATTAAAAATTTTAGTGTTCAATTTTATGTTTAATTTTTATGAGACATCAAAAGTTTATTTTCTTAGGCAACTATAAAATTAAATTTGCTTAACTATTCACTTTTTAATGAATTGACATTATTTGCACATTATTTAAACTTTGAAAAAATGCTAAAACAATATTTAAGAAACTTATTTTACATTTAGTCAACTATTCAGCAATACAATTAACAGACATGGTGAATTATTGATTTTATATTTCATATTTAAGATGACTTTAACATTAGAAGTAAAAACTAGAAGACAAAGATTAGTTGTTACCATTTCCTTGAAATACATTCATCCTTTACAACAAGATAAGTCACATTTTAGGTGAGCATAATTCTACAGTTAAATTTAATTAAAATTTCACAATTAAAACAAAAAACCCATGAAATTAGATATAGAAATATCTAATATTTTTTATCATTGTACTTATACATAAAGATTTTATATTGGCATAAATGGATCACTTACCTGGCATATTTCATTTGTTATGCATACTAAAAAATGTCAAACTTAATCTGCAATAAAATAAATATGTAAATTACATACGGACAATTAATACACAAGTGTAAAATAAAATTTTAATATATCTTATTACCATTTCTTAAAGACACATTATGTCTTGGATTCCTTGAGTGCTTTAATTACAGGACATATTACAAAGGCAGTAATTTTTGCTTAAAATGCATATCACTATTCATTTCTCAGCAGTCATAGAAATGATTTTTAGTGGTAATCGCTACAATACTATTTGTTATTTCACCACATAAAACATATTTATGCATTTGTGATTTAGATAAAAATATAAAAATATTCAAGAGATAGTAACCAATAACACATTTCAATATGCTAGTGCGTGTATGAGAAACATAATTTAAAATCTTTAGCTAAAGATTATTCACTAATTTATTTCTAATGTGTGTATGTGTTTGCATATGTGTGTCTGAGCTGAGCTAATTTTGGATTTTTTGTTGTAATAGTTAAATGTAAATATTAGGATATTTTCACATACCCATAAATTAGATCTAAAACTATAATAATATATGATATATACTAGTTGTTATTTATTTAAATAGATCTTTTAGTTTGAGTTTGAGAGGAAAATGACATGCATTAGCTTAATCTAAGATGAACTGAATATTTAAGAACATTAATATTTTATGTTTGTTTTAGAACTATAACATTAAGTAACTAAAAACAATTTTTGTCATTTTATTTTGTTCTAGAACAAGACTTTTTGAAACTCTCTTACATAAGCAACAGTCTTTTAATTCAAGAATTAGGACTTTAATGCTTTGGAAGAGACAGTCATTTATTTTCCCATAATCTGAACTACTCTTCTTCCCCTACAGTATAATAACTTTAGCTATGCACCTAATGTCTTAGTGTTAAGATTACATTTTTGTAGCTGCTCTTACTCCAAGGCATGGTTATGTAAATAAGTGATGGTAACAGTGATGTAGCTCAAATTTCAGAATGTGTATTTGAAAGGAGTACACTTCTGTTTTCCACTAGCACTTTGGAAGGCTTATTGGTGGGTAGGTAGTTATCTTGGTCCACAGAATGAGGTTTTTATTCTTCTATTGGTGGGAAAAAAGTTGGAAACAAGATTTCTGGATTCTATAAGAAAACATACCACAGATGTATTGCCTATTTAGTTTTCTGTTACTAAAACAGAATACTAGAGAATAGTTCATTAATAAACAATAGATGTTTATTTGGATTGAAGTGCTGGAGGCTGGAAAATCTGAGAGTGTGACAGTGGTATCTGACAAAGACTTCTTGTTGTGTTATCCTGTGGCAGAAAGTAGAAAGGAAAATGAGTTCACAAGACAAAGATGGTCAAATATAATCCTTTGATCAAGAGCTCACTCCCATGATAACTAGCCCACTCCTGTGATAATAAATAATCCTTCCATGAGGGCAGAGTCTTCATGACCTTCTTTATCACCTCTTCCAGTTTCTACGCTGCACAGGTTGTCCCAGCTACTCTGGTGGCTAAGGCAGGAGGATTGTTTGAGCCCAGGAGTTAGAGGTTACAGTGAGCTGTGATCACACAATTGCATGCCAGAATGGGTGACAGAATAAGATCTTGCCTCTGAAAAAAGAAAAAAATAGGTTAGTAAAATTGAGCAAGAGTTTTAGAAGGAATAATCAAGCCATAGCTTTCTACGGCCTCCAAAACTCATGTCTCCTCACATACAGAATACTTTCATTCCATTTCAATAGCCCCAAAAGTCTGGCCCTCCAAAACTCATGTTCTCCTCACATACAGAATACTTTCATTCCATTTCAATAGCCCCAAAAGTTTTAACGTATTTCAGATCAACTCAAAAGTCCAAAGTCTTATCTTAATTAGATATCGGTGAGACTCATGGCAAAATTCATCCTGAGGTAAATTCCCTCTAGCTGTAAGTATGTTAAATCAAATTAAGTTATATATTTCCAAATTGCAATGGTAGGACAGACATAGAATAGACATTCACATTTCAAAATAGAGAAATAAGGGAGGAAAAAGGGGTAATTGGTCTTAAGAACTCTAAAATACAACAGGGCAAACAACATTAAGTCTTAAGATTTCATGATCTTCCTTGACTTCATCCTCTGCATCCTGGGCACATCCTGGGTTAGGGCTTTGATTCCCAAGACCTCAGGCTGAATTCACCCAGCAGCTCTTATGAATTGGAGTCTTCTGCCTACAGCTTTCCCAGGCTTCAGGTGAATGTTACAATTCTGGAGACTTTGAAGTGGCCTCATCTCACTTTCACGTCTACACTAAGCTTTGCCCTAGTGTGGACTCTCCGTGTCAACTCTGATCCCACATTTTTCTCAGCATTGCCACAGTAAGGGCTCTTTCATAGTATTGTTCTGTCTCTGCAAGAAGACTACCTGAGCACCCAGGCTGTCTGTGATATCCTTTAAAATCTAGGTGAAAGGTGTCACGCCCCTCAGCTCTTGCATTTTGCATGCCTGCAGATTTAGCACTATGTAGGCAAAATTTACTGTGAGGCAAGTCAAGTCATACTGGGCCTAGTTAAGCCAAGGCTTGAACAGCAGAAAGGCACTAAAACATAATGTGGTGAGCAGAGTTCTGGGGTGGCTCTGGTTGTCAGGTCCATGGAAGGTGCTGCAGGCCCATTCCTCAAAACCATTCTACCCTCCTAGACATCTAGGCTTGTAATTAAAGGGAAAGGCTCTAAGATCTCCAAAATGCTTTGGGGATTATTCTTGCACTGTATTGATGATTCTTTTCTGTCCTTAATGATCTCCTTAGCAAAATTCTTTGTATTCATACTATTATTTTTGGCAAATGCTCAAATGGCCACACTCTTGGCTTGTTTTCTCAAATAGATCTTTTTGGTTTTTACATTGGCAGGTTGTAAATTTTTAAAATATTTCTGTTTTGCATCTCTCTTAATTACTATACATTTTGTCTTTAAGTCATTTCTTTCCTATGGCAATTTACTGTATGCAGTTAAAAGTAACCAGAAAGCAGCCTGAATATTTTGGTTCTTAGATATTTCTTCTCCCAGGTATCCTACTTCATTGCTCTTAACTTCTGTATTTTATAAAACCCTCAGGCTTGGAAACAATTTAGCCAATTTATCTGTGCCTTTATAACAAGAATTATCAATACTTCTTTTTTCTATATATTATTTCTTATTTTTGTCTGAGATCTCATCATAGTGAGAAAAAAACATATTTAAACAAATATTGGAGACCTAAAAAGCCTTCACTTTTTATATTTCTATCAACATTCTGATCACAACCACCTAAGCAATCCCTAAGAAGTTCCAAACTTTTCCTATATTTCATCAATTTTTCTGAGCACTGACCAGAATTGATTTTAATGTTTTCTTTAGCATTGGGCTTTTTCTGTCCTGTTCCTCCAAATTCTTTCAGCTTCTAGCCATTACCCAATTCCAAAGATACTTCCTTATTTTTCAGGTATTTGTTATATCAACAGCACCATTTTTCAGTATTATTTTCAATTTTAGCCCATTTTATGCTTCTATAATAGAACCAAAAGGTACATAAGCAATGGAAATTTATTTGTCTCATAGTTCTAGAGGATGGAAAGTTCAAGAGCATAGCACTGGTATCTCCTAAAGATTTTATGCACTGTCATCTCATGGTGGAAGACAAAAGGGCTAGCAAGTGGGCTCAACAGAAAGGGAAAGATGCCTACCTTTGTCCTTTTATCAGGAGCCTGCTCTGATGACTACCTACTCTCACTATAAGGGCTTTAATCCATTCATGATGGTAGAGCTCTCATGACCAAATTATTTCTTAAAGGTACAGCCTCTTAAGATGGTTACTATGGCAATTACATTTCAACATGATATTGGAGGAAACATTAAAATCCTAGCAGCCTTAATCTGTATATATACATTAAAGAGAAGTAAAGTTCTATCTTACTTCTGCAGTTACTTTGAAACTCTCTATGCAAGCATAACAATAATTTTAACTAGTATATTATCAATTATAGTTCAGTAGTAATAATTATATAATCCCGAAAAATTTTATATTTTTTCTTAATCTGCTTCCTCAAAAGAAAGTTGGTATTATCCACCTTTAGTATTGCTGTAATTGTTTATGTTAATTTATGCAAAGCAATTACCTTGAATTCTGGTTTATAAGAAGGCTTTACAATTATTAGTTATCATTTTCATTGCAGTATTAAGGATGTCTTTAGCAATATTTTGCATTAGCTAATTTACAATAATTAAAGATTTAGTAAATAAATATGCTTTTCCTATCTAAATTTCTTCAGTCATCACAAATGACTGTCCCAGACTTTATTAATCAGAGTGCAATTTGGAAACTAGCAGCTATGCTAGGTATTTCAACAAAGATATCTAAAATAAGAACATATTTAAACAAATATTGAAGCCCTAAAAAGCAAAATGAAAACAATGATGTAATGAGATACACTAACCAGAGGAAACAGTTAGGCTCAGATAAGAGACCTCACAGAAATGGACTCAGATTTCCAAGAAAGGAGAATATTCTGGTCACTGTTAGTAGCTAAGAAGCTCAGGAAGAGTCTTTACAGACATAAAACTCATCACCTAATGTGTTTGGTGAAAGATTCAAATATAGAGGAAATTCAAATATCTGAGAAGAGAACACTTCCTCAATGTTGCTAGTACCTGTCAGCAAGACACCATGAGACTGCTTCTGAGGGTGGTTCAAGGTTCTGGAGAATGGGAA
The DNA here is from genome assembly GCA_963574415.1 of Tarsius wallacei. Classification (NCBI taxonomy): domain Eukaryota; kingdom Metazoa; phylum Chordata; class Mammalia; order Primates; family Tarsiidae; genus Tarsius; species Tarsius wallacei. Next base: position 23,158 of record CAUYQG010211260.1, on the reverse strand, counting down.
GAATTTCTGTCACCAAGTTAAGGGTTATTATTAGGTTAGAACTTAAGAAAAAGGAACAGTGAAAAATATAGGTTGCTTTTTTTCTCATTCTTTCCAGACTCTTTTGCTCCCTAATTGTTGGTAATGTGTGTCAAACAAGGCCACCTGGCAAAGTAAACTAGCTTGAAGTATCAACTTCCATGTAAAACAACAAAAATAAAAAATAAAATAAAGAAGAATTTTGAACTGAGCTTAAATATGATCAAATAAGCCTATTGTAAAGACTGATGGTATTTGTCATTCTTCTGAGGTAGATATTATGACAAATGAATGAAACAATTTTTATTTTGGAGGAGACCAAAAAGCTCTAAGGGAAGCTCTCATCTTTTTGCCAACAATGTTATTAAATCAGAACTTCCCTTATAGCTTTTTGGTCTTCTCCAAAATAAAAATTGCTTGGTTTATTTGTCATAATTTCTGCCAAACCCTGTAAAATATTTTACAGTGATTGATTCTGGCCAATTTGGGGACTTAGACCCATGGCATACATCCCCAGGAGGTCCTGAAAACGTGGGCTCACAGCGAATGGTAGCTCGGTTATGTACAGTTTAGAAGGACAGGAGTTACAAGAAATCATAAATCAATGCATACAAGATTTACACTGGGAGGTGGGATATTTCCAAGTAGGAATCCACAGGCTATAGGTGGATTCAAAGATTTTCTGATTGACAACTGGTCAGCATAGTTCTCTTGTAATTGTGAAAACAGTAAAGGAAATAGGCAACTTGGGAAAAGGGAGTGAAGTTTCTCAGATATGTAGATGAAATTTTATGGGTAGTGGTGGTAGACTTAAAACAGAACAGATGATTGTTTTAAAAGATGCTAGAGTCCCCAAAAGGTAGCTTTACAGGGTCATAAAACACTTTGAACTTTTCTTCTTTATTTGCCGGGGTCAGACTGGAGAGTAAATCACATTGAAAGTTAAGAATTTGGCAGTGTAAGGGGGAAAAAAAAATGTTAGTTTAGTCATCAACATGAATGACTTTGATCCTCAGGCCACAGCATAAATCTGATTATGCATCCTTCAGAGAAAACAGAACTGTGGACCAGCTCAGGATTTTATTCTTTCCAACATGAGCTTTTAAAAATTATAATTAGAATAAAGAATCCAAGAATTGACAGGACTGTAGTTCATGGCAGCCACACAACAAGGTGTATTGACCATAGCCAGTTGATGTGTACGAGAATAAAAAAGTGAGCTTAATGTCTTTTTTCGGCACCTATATGGATCTGTGTTGGCTCAAAAACTTTCATACCCCACTGTCCTGTGACACAGACAGTTCCATCATTCCCATCATTAGATGGGGATATGGAAGCTGTAAGAAATTAAGCATAGGTTTATTTTTCTCTGAGTAAATATCTAAATTCAATATCTTAGTCTAGGGATCATAATTGAGTTAGAAAAGAAGCTATAAGCATCATAATAGTTAAAAATTAATACATTAACCAAAAATTTTTTGAGGAGATAAAAGCAGGTTAATATTCTTGCACTCAGCCGGGCTCGGTGGCTCAGCCTGTAATCCCGCGCTTTGGGAGACTGAGGTGAGTGGATTGCCAGAGCCCGCGAGTTCAAGACTCGCCTGGGCAATTTGGAGAGACCTCATCTCTACAATAAATCAAAAAATTAGCTGGGCATGGTAGTGCGCACCTGTAGTTCCAGCTACTTGGAAGGCTGAGGCGGAAGGATCACCGAAGCCCTTCAAGTCGAGGCTGCGGTGGCCGGAGCATGCCACTGCACTCCAGCCTCGGCGATAGAGTGAGACTCCAACTCAAAAGAAAAAAATAAATAAATAAATAAAAATAAAAAAAATTCTTGCACTCAAAATTGATATGCAGATTTTCTTATTCAGAATTGGAGGAGTAAATGATCACACAAAAGAAATTATTTCATGTGAATATTATTGATTAATAAAAACAAATCAAAAGCAAGAAACCAAGAAAGAAAGAAAGAGAGAAAGAAATCTAAGACCTGTTGTGATGGTAAGTTTATACAGTTGTACAGCTCCTAAGTTTAAATCTTATATATTTAGCTATAGTCTAGGCAAATGTAAAGAAACAATTCAAGATTATCATATTATTTTAATACATAATAGTATGCTTTTGGTTCAGTGTTATTGTTAGATTTTAAATATGTCCTTAAATAAAGGTTTTTTTTAGATTACTAGGCTTTCATCAATTAAATTTATCTTTTTTTTTTTTTTTTTGAGTTGGAGTCTCACTCCGTGGCCCAGACTGGAGTGCGGGGGCAGGCTCCCGGCCACCGCAGCCTCGACCTGCTGGGCTCCGGCGATCTTTCCGCCTCAGCCTTCCAAGTAGCTGGCACTACGGGCGCGCGCTACCACGCCGGGCTGATTTTTTGATTGATTGTAGAGATGAGGTCTCGCCACGTTGCCCAGATGTGTCTTGAACCCGCGGGCTCAGGCAATCCACTCACCTCAGCCTCCCAAAGCGCGGGATTACAGGCTGAGCCACTGAGCCAGGCTAAATCTATCTTCTTAAATATAAACTAAGATTTGGCTGATATTTCATAGTTTATAATAGTTTGTTAAAACTAGTTCGTAAATCAATAGCAATAAATAAAGATAACACATCAACATTATATTCAAAGCTATTTTCTTGTTTAATTCATGTATTTCTTTTAAATTCTGTGAAAATAATAAGTTTTTACATAAATAATTTTGCATATTTCAATGTATCAACTCATTAAGATGCATTATTATTCTAAGTATATATTTAATTATCATAATTTTTAAAGTTTTTACTCTATTTTAGTGCTACATCAATTAGTTCCACATTGGGCAATTATTACCCACTTTGTGAAAACCATATTTCCCGAACAAATTCATCTGTAATCACTGCCTAGTCGTATTTACCATTATTTGTGCGCTGTGTTTGTGTTCTGATATTTTGATATTATTTCTAATTGCTAATTAATTCAAAGCTAAAAGTATGTAATATGTCAAGAATTATATTAGGCTATTAATAAAATTTACTTTATTCTTATGAACCATATGAGGGGAAAAGATGTTTAAATATTAAGTGTTAGTAAAACTGTAATGTGGTGTGTATTTAAGAAAATATAGTTATATAAACACAATAAGGTAACTTTCAAATACTCAAATAATTATCTCTAAAGAATGTTTTTGATTTTAAGAAGTTTCTATAGTTTATTCAAATGGTCAATGTCACTTAACAAAACTTATTGTGATTGATAAAAAGTTACTACTCGTTTTATACAACAGATTGATGGAACAGACTAGAGCATCCAAAAGTAGAATCTAACTTATTAGGTAGAATTTGAAATAATTCCATAAATAAAAGTATAAGTTAGGTACAATCTAACTTATTAGGTTGAATTTGAAATAATTCCATAAATAAAAGTATCACTGAACATCCTTTGCCATATATATATGGCAATATAGGAGATGGGAATATAAATATGCATATTTATACCTGTTTTCCACTAAATCCCTAAATGTATCATTCTGATTAAAAAGCATAAACTCTAAGAATTTTAATTTTAGTTTGCCAATATGATTGCATAAAAAAGGATTTTCTGGCCAGGCTTGGTGTCTCAGCCTATAATCCCAGCACTTTGGGAGGCCGAGACGAGTGGCTTGCTTGAGCCCGCGGTTCGAGACCTGCCCGGACAAATTGGGAGACCTCATCTCTACAATAAATAAAAAATTAGATGGGTGTGGTAGCGCATGTCTGTTCTTCCGGCTACTTGGAAGGCTGAGGTGGAAGGATCGCCGGAGCCCAGCAGGTGGAGGCTGCGGCGGCCGGGAGAGGCCACTGCACTCCAGTCTGGGCAACAGAGTGAGACTCCAACTCAAAAAAAAAAAAAAAAGGTTTTTTTTTGTTATCAGATAATTAGTTACCATATCAAACACACACACACACAAACATACATAATAGGATCTACATGTATATATATGTAGATCCTATTATGGATATAGATATAGATGATGATGATATATACATAGACATAGGCATAGATATAGCTATAGATATATATGTAGATCCTATTATGGATATAGATATAGATGATGATGATATGTATATAAACATAGACATAGACATAGATATAGATATAGATACAGATACAGATATAGATATAGATATAGATATAGATATAGATATAGGTCCTGGTTAAGTTTCCCAAATCAGAATTTTTAGTTCCCTGCGGATACTGATAACAAATACTTTGTGTGTGTCTATAAACTGAAACTCAATTAAAGCAATGATGTTAGTGAAAAATATTGAACAGGGATGGCAAAAATTGTCATGCAGATTTTCAGTCTGGCAGTATTTTAGAGAGAGAAAGAGAGAGAGAAAGAGAGAGAGAGAAAGAGAGAGCTCTCATCTGGTATCCCATGTCCATGAGACCCTTCATGGGTTCTTTCTATTATCATCTATCTCTTATTCTACTCTACCACAATACAACAAAAACATTCACCATGTAGTGTCACTAGATTTGTTCTGGCAATGCTAGAGCTATTCATAGCATGATTGCAGAAACTGAGCTTCAACTTTTTTTCCTCTTTTGCATTTTTATCTCCCGTAGTCAGCAACAGTTGATGACCTTCCTGTTTTCACATGTATCACATTACCATTTACTCTCTACATATCAATTTTTGTCTAGATGAGTGAAATAAACTCAATACACACCTAAACCAATACTTTTAAGAAGTTAGATTATGTTTGTCCCTCAAAAGCCTCCAAGGGTGTCTATCTCACTCAGAGTAAAACAGTAGTTTTTATTTTGAACCAGAAGACCATGCGAGATCTGTTTTTAGTCCCTGCTTCCAATATGCTATTTCGTTGCTCTCTCTCCTTCATACATGCTAACCTTATTATTCTTTAAAATTTCATAGGGCATTTCACTTGTTATTCTCTCTGCAATGTTCTTCCTCTAGGTATTAGGGAAGATACTGCTTCGTGTCTTCTCTGGATCACATATCTAAAATAGACTCACCCAACACTGACTATATTTTTAGGATCCGGTGAAAAGTAAAAATATGTGATCCCAGGTTTTAAAAAAATAACAGTTTCAAGAAAGTATGTGATAACATGAATATTTATCCCCACCCACAACACTTGTATGTTGAAACTTAATCACCAATATGATGATATTAGGAGATGGGAATTTGGGAAGAATTAAGTAATGAGGACAGATCCCCCAGAAACGGAATCAGTGCCTTTTTAAAAGGGATTCAAAGAAGCTCAGTCATCCCTTCCAATATGTGAGGACACAGCGAGAAGGCACCATCTATGAACCAGAGAGCTGGCCCTCACCAGACTGCAAGTCTGCTGTCTTGATCTTTCTAACCTCCAGGACTGTGAGAAATAAATGTATATTGTTTATGAGAATCTTAGTTTATAGAATTTTGTTATAGCAGTCCAAAAACCTAAGCAGCAGTGAAAGTAGAGCATTGAATCAAGGATGGTGGCCTTCTGAAAGTGGGGTCTGTGTGAGTACACAGATTGTAAACCTATGAACTGGCAAAGCTCTTACCTTCTCACCCACCCCTTTCATTTTCGAGCCTTTTGATTTACTTTAGACATATTTATATTAACTAATGACAAATGACATATAATTTATATACATTTTTTTCTCATTCTCCAGCTGTTTTTATGTCCCAACGAATATATTTATTTATTTTGTTCCCTTAGGGCCATACTCATAGGATGTGGAGTGGTGTCTATATAGAGAACAATTAGAAAATACTTGTAGATTGGATAATTGAACTAATAACTTAAAAATAAGTCCTAAAGTACGTTTGCATTATCAAGTCTCCCTATACTATCATTATTGAGAAGGTTCGTGATGAACAATATGTTTTAAAGAGTAATGATAATTTAAGGCAAAACATAGTATAGCATAGTGGCTTATCTTTCCTAATAACTGTGATGAAAACAATACTTTAATAATAAATTAGCTAAAAGTGTTTTATTTAAAAGCTGTGATTTTCCGCAGAAATTTGAAATAATGTATTGTTTATAAAAGATTTAAAATGTCTTCTACTGACATTCAGATGTAGGCTAGGTTTTGCTTCAACTTTAAAAATTCAAAAGATTGAGTACTGCAACAGAGTATAAAGTAACATATTTCATTCCCATCAGACTCTATCTTACAGATCATAGCTGTAGGGCATTTTTATTAACTTAGTTTGAATACATCTCTTCTGTTAGTTTTAGTCTTTGTGAGAGTTTCTAATTCATAAGAAATTAAACCTTTTAGTATTAAAGTAGCTAAACTATATTTTTTCTATCAGTTCCTTAGGTGATATATTTTTTAAATTTCTGAGTAAGTATGACCTTGGAGGTGATGAGAAAACTGACAAAAATCCATGGAGATTAAAATATTTTAGAGTCTTGTACTCTTGGTCTGTTTAAGTGTCCCCATGGCAAATTTGTGGGCGGTGTGAATGAAGATTAAACATGTCTTACATTACAGAGTGTTGCCAAGTCTATTCTCATCCAAGTAATTATAAAATAAAAACAGAATACTGGCCAATATTTGTGAATTTTTTTCACATGCATTTTAATATATTAAATGAAGGGTTTTATATTAATAAAAATATTTGTATATTTAATATATTAAACCAATTAGAATTTCTGTTGTATATATCCTAATAGCTGTAACAAACATATAGAGCGGATAGTCAGGAAAAAAAAGGTTAACTTACACACGCACACACACACACACACACACACACACACACACACACACACACACATGCACACATCTATGTGTATACATATCTTAAAGTCAATATATTCCGAAACAAATTTGTATCAAAATTTCAACTTGTTGAAATACATATTTGGTTTTACTTTTACTATGGTGATGTATTAAATGACTTGTGTTATTTTTCTGACAAATAATGTCTTCTTTATTGATGTCTTAGTTTGATTCCAATAATTATGTACATAATTTTGATTATTAAGATATTTTAGTAGCCGGGCTCGGTGGCTCAGCTTGTAATCCCCCGCTTTGGGAGGCTGAGGTGAGTGGATTGCCTGAGCCCGCGGGTTCGAGACCCGCCTGGGCAATTTGGCGAGACTTCATCTCTACAATAAATCAAAAATTAGCCGGGCGTGGTAGCGCGTGTCTGTTCTTCCAGCTACTTGGAAGGCTGAGGCGGAAGGATCGCCGGAGACCAGCAGGTCGAGGGTGTGGTGGCCGGGAGAGGCCACTGCACAGAGTGAGACTCCAACTCAAAAAAAAAAAAAATTAGTTTATGATAATAAGGTTTAATACTGTATATTTAAAAATGCAAACATATTATCTTAATCTTTCTTGCTCTTCCCATAAAGTTCAGATTTATGGTTTCAAAAGCTTTGAGTGGAATAAGGGAAACAGATTATGCTGTTATTTCCACCTCTCTTTATGGGTTTGCAAGATTATGCTGTGTTATAAATGCTTGATTGTTCTAAAAATAAAAAGTGTTTTAGTTTGTTGTTGTTTTTAACATCCGTTGATTTGCTTTTATGTTCCTATGGTTTGAATGTGTCTGCTCCAAAATTCAGGTGTTTCCAATGTGATAGATTTAGGAGGTGTGACCTTTAGGAAGTGATTATATCATGAGAGCTCCTCCCCTCCTGAATGGGATTAAGGCTCTTATAAAGGAAGCTTGACATAGCATTTGGTTTTTTTTGTTTTTTTTTTGTTTTTTGCCCTTCTGCCTTCCCATGTGATGACACAGCTGTCCTCCTCTCTGGAGAATGACACCAAACCTTCCAATGCCTTGATCTTGAACTTCCCTGCTCCCAAAACTGTGAGAAACACATTTCTATGTATTATAAATTACCCAGTCCCAAATATCATGTTATAGCAGCACAATTGAAATGAGACATATGTATAGCAATATTGGTTAATATTGGTCAGCAATTAATTTTCTTTGTATGGTAGGCTTATAAAAGCCATCTCATGAGGATGCATTGCTAATTTCTGGAGGGGCCTGAGGAAGTTTTCTATACACAAATGTTAGTGTAGGAATTATGCACAGGGCTCAGCTTCTTATTGACATGCATGCTCATTTTCATTATCTTTGGAATGAAAGGCAATGTGTGTGTTCCTCTCAATGGCTTGAAAAATTACCTACACTAGTATCCATGTAAATCTCTAAAAAGCAAAACAAAATGTGTTTCATTCATCAAACATTTGCAATGCAGGCAACTTCTTTAAAACTTTCTCAGTTCAGTTCCTCTGTTTCACATTTTTTCTTAATTTAGCATTTTTCATATGCACGATCATCAATAACACTCTTTTCAGGTATAAGACTGTTTGCTGCATTACACTGTATAGAATTGAGACTGCAGGAAACTCGATTTTGAAGCCATTCTTAATAGAGAGGATAACAGGATAGAATAATTTCTACTGCACAAAATTCATATCACTCCAAGAGAAGATTTATTTTTTATTGTCTCACATGGTCCTATATTTTGGATATCTTACTAATAGTATTTCTTTACACTCTGTCACGCAGAATTTAATAATTTGTTCTCAGCACAGTGTTATCACAACTATAATTCCTTTTAAGTTACCTAAGGCAATAAAATATTTCAAAGTTAACTGAATCCTGTTTCAGTAACACAAGTAAAATATGTCTGTCTAAAAATAAATGAATTTATAAAAACATGGGAATGCTCTACATTAGAATAGTTTGCCCTATGATTTAGTAAACTCTATGACTATGAAAGTATTCGTACAGCTCTTTAATAATGAATTTTACAAAAGAAAATCTTGCTTTGTATCAAATATTGGCTTAAATAATATATAATAGCCATATAAGTATATTTAAATTCCACTATATTATTTTTCTAATAGTACTTCAAAATTGAAAAATTTAAATGGTCAAGATCTTGTCAGAGCAATGGTTTTCCAGAGTCATTAACATTTAGATAATTAATTGGTATAGACAAGTAGGAAAAAAAATCAGATGAGTTTTGACAAAGGGCCAAGGAAATATAGAATAGATAATGGTAAGTGATTGTCAAAAGTAACAACTGCAGTCTCATGACCAGCTACACAAAACACCGTAACATTTACTAGAATTTCCCTATTTATTTAGTTTCTATACTATTTTATTTTTAGTGTATTGTTGGTTGTTAATATTACACCTGAATGTGAGAGAATATCAAAATAGAATGATGAAAGATCTCAAGAAAAATAGACAACATCAAGCAAACAGCGACTTATAGATGGATGTAATAGCTGAAGATACTGTGGATTTTCCTTTTATAGGTATATATTAAGAGTAGATTTTTTTCCCTGTGGAGACTTTTTATTCGATATTAGAATACAATATTGCTAAAATTGAATGTTTAAATAAAAAACTGAAGTGTATATTGATTTTGGGTGCTCATGATGTTGGCCTAAAGTAGAAATGTCTCACATTTATGTCTATCTAAAATATATTGAATCACATGGCCACATTTTGAGAAGTTTATACATGATACTAACTTAGAGGTCAGAACTCAGGAAGCCATAGTTCTACCCTTAACACAATTCCCAGTTTTCATGTAGAAATGAAAATGCTGAGATTAAAGATTCATATATAGGTGTAACTTTACTGCTTTAGGTGGCACTTGAAGTGTCTAGGTTTTAGTGGTTATGGATGAAACAGGTACAATTTATCAGTGGGTGCATTATTGATACTCTGATGAAAAAGTCACTTTGATGCTGGCTTTGGTTAAGTATCTGCTTTTGATATTTCCATTAATTTCATGTGAAAACTAATAAGCTTGAATAAATGCTTTTTATTAAACCAGGCATAATGAACTCTGTGGTTTGTTTCTAAGATCATGACAATTTATTATATTTCCATATTTTTTAATGATAGTGAAAAATAATAGAGAAAACTTATTTTATGCACTCTCTGTACTATAAAATATTAGGGGATGAAAGTGGGAGCAGCATTACTAATGCCCTAGTGAGCTACAAGCAAAATGTTTACTTGCCGTGCCCAGACTTTAACTTTGTTGACCCAAGGGTCTTAGTTCCAAAGGGAGAAAAAGAAACAATACCGTTGAATTGGTATTTAAACCTGTCACTTGGCAACCTTGGCTTCTTCCTGTCTCTGAGACAACAGGTGAAAAAAGAATGATGGTGCTAGCTGGGGTGATTGATTCTGACAACCAAAAGGAAATTGGACTACTTAATCTATAATGGAGGCAAGAAAGAATGTCTGTAATATGGGATATCTCTTAACATGAACATGGTCCATGATTAAAGACAATGGAAAACACAAAAGTCCAATCCAGGAAGAACTACTAATGGCACAGACCTTTCAGAAATTAAGATTTGGATTGCTCCATTAAGAACCATGACCGGATGAGATGATTGCTGAGGCCAAAACAAATATAAAATAGTTAGAAGAAAGAGATAGTTATAAATACCAACTATGGCCACATGATCGGATGAACTACTGCAGAAATTAGGACTATAATCATCATGAGTATTAATTACTTATTTTGTTATGAATGTATGTGTAGAAATGTCTTTTTTCTTTTCTTATTACCTCATTGTTACCATATATAAGTATTAACTGTATATCACAGTATCTAACATATTGTGAAAGTTAAATTTAGGTGTCAACTTGGTTGGATTAAGGGATACCCAGATAATTGGTATTAACATTATTTCTGGTTATGTCTGTGAGGGTATTTCCAAAAGAGACTGGAATTTGAATCAGTGGATTTTGTACAAAAAATCTACTCTTTTCTAATGTGAGGGGGCACGCATTAGATAATCTAATTAGCTAAGGGTCAAGATAGAGCAAAAAATCAGAAAAAAGGTGTATTCTTTCAGAATGGTTAAAGGAGATGCATATATATGAGTACCAAATGGTGGACTTCAGATGGCTCATCTTTTGTGTCAAAGTGACTAGATTTTGGTACCCAAATATTTTTAGTCCAACATTATTCTTCATGTTTGTTTGAAGGTATTCTTTAGGTGAGATTAACATTTAAATCAGTAGACTTTGAGTAAAGCGTAATATGGATGGGTCATCTAATTGTTTGAAGGCCTTAACAGGAAAAAACCTCCCTGAAAGAAGAGCAACTTCTGCTGACCACATGAAGAAGATTAAAACAAGATCCCTACCTATCATCGTACACAAAAATCAACTCTAAATGGATCAAAGGCCTAAATGTACAACCTCAAACTATACGAACCTTAGAAAATGCAGGAGACACCCTTATGAAAATTGGAACTGGCAACCAATTCCTATTCAAATCCCCAAGTGACCATGCCATAAGAGATAAGATAGACAAGTGGGACCTCATCAAACTGAATAGCTCCTGCAAAGCAAAAGAAACCATCAAGAGAGCGGGAAGACAGCCTACAGAATGGGAAAAAATATTTGTCAACTCTATATCTGACAAAGATCTAACATCTAGGATCTACAAGGAGTTCAAATGTGCTAAAAAGATAAAACAAACAGCCCTATTAAAAAGTAGGCAAAATAAAGGAATAGACATGTCTCAAAAGAAGCAGCCAACAGATACATGAAAAAATGCTCAGCCTCACTAATCATCAGAGAAATGCAAATCAAAACCACACTAAGGTATCACCTATCTCCAGTCAGGATGGCCATCATCAATTACTCAAAAAACAGCAAATTCTGGAGAAAATGCAGGGAAAAGGGATCACTTCTACACTGTTGGTGAGAGTGACAACTAGTACATCCTCTGTGGAAAACAATAGGCAATTTCTAAGAGACCTAAAAATTGACCTTCCATATGACCCAACACTCCTCCTTCTGGGAATATACCCAGAGGAACTCAAATTACATATGAAAAAGATACCTGCACACACATGTTTATTGCAGCACTATTCACAATAGCAAAAACATGGAACCAACCGTACTGCCCATCGAAATTGGACTGGATTAAAAAAATATGGTACATATACATGATGGAATATTACACAGCTATAAATTAGGACAAAATTGTGAACTTCACAGTAACTTGGATGGATTTAGAATCTGTAATACTCAATGATATTTCACAGAAACAAATAACTGAGTACCACATGTTCTTACTCATAAGCAGACCCTGAACAATTATCATAATGTTATAAGAAAGGGGTTAACAGTAGTGCAAAACTTACAGGGGAGGGGACACACTGATCTCAAACCAGGTGAAGTGAGTACCAAAGGGAAGCCCAAATTTTACCTGTACAATGACCATTTGTATACCTAAACCTGAATTATACCCCACATCTTTCAAATACAAATTTTAAAAAAGAAGGTCTTTAAATTCAAACTGTGATTCTTTCTGAGTCTCCAGCCCGCTGGTCTACTCTGTAGACTTTTGCCTTGCTAACCTCCACAGTCACATGCACGTGAAAATCTCTCTCTTTACTCTCTCTCTCTCTCTCTCTCTCTTTCTCTCTCTCTCTCTCTCTCTCTTCCCCCATTGGTTATGCTTCTCTGAAGATTTCTGAGATAAAACAGTCTTCTTGCTCACATCAAATTAAATTATTTTGCATTTAATTATCATATTGATACTTGCATTTATCTTTTTGGCTTACTTTTACAATTATCAACCTATCTTATATCTCTTAAATTAGTATTTTCAAACCCTGAATCTTTACATTTTTGTTTATTCCAAGTGTTGGTGCTAAAATTAGATGCATTTAACTTTCCTTTTTACTTTCAAGTGTTTACAGAATAAAATGTCAATTACGTTAAAGCCAACATAATCATTTTTGGGGATTGGTAGGAAAGAATAATTATTGCATTGGCTGTTTATTAGAGTATATTACATTTTTTCTATTTCTTTTTATTTTATATTATTATTGTTATTATTTTAATTTATAGATAGTCTCACTTTGTCATCCAAACTGAATTGTAGTGGTGGAATTATAGTGCATTGTAATCTTGAACTCTGGGCTCAAGATATCCTCCCTCCTCAGCCTCCCAAGTGGCTAAGGCTACAGATGTGCAACATCACTCCCAGGTACTTTTAACATTTTTTTGTAGAGATGTTTGGTTTCATTATGTTGCCCAGGCTGATCTACAACTACTGGTCTCAAGTGATCCTTTGGCTTTAGCCTCCCAAATTTCTAAGACTGCAAGTATGAGCCACCATGCACAGCTTTTGTTGTTGTTGTTATTTAACTTTATTTCTGTAATTTTTTTGCTTTTTTATGAGTTAAGAAAGGTCAATTTATTAAAGAAAAGATACATTGTGAAGGGATCGATGGGCATGACAGCAGCAAGAGTGCTGTCTGCTGCTTTTTCTGTAATATTAGATGCTATACTTGATCACACATATGAGTGTGCATATATTTTATATATATACACACATACACATATACTTTATATATAAATAATACATTTCAAACATATATAATGTATATTATTTTCAGAAGGAGGAAATTATAAATATATTTAAGATTATCACATATACTAATATATAATATATTAATTAAATACGTGTAAATATTTATTTATGCATCTGTAAAACAAATATGCAAAATATCAACAGCCTTCTATCTTTCAATATCAATCAGTGATTAAATATTATGTGCCTAAAAGAAACTTAAACGTTTTTGTCTATAGTATTTTTTTAAATTTCTTAAATTTTATTTTAAAGATGTGAGGTATAATTCAGGGTTAGATATACAAATGGTCATTGCACAGGTAAAGTTTGGGCCTCCCTTTGTTCCCCGCCTTGCCTGGTTTGAGATCAGGTAATCTTACTGATGTTGTTTTCTCCCACACCCCGCCCTGGCAGTATCCCACTACTGCCAATCCCTTTCTTATAGTACTATGGTCAATGTTCAGGGTCCACTTATAAGTGAGAACATATGCTAATCTATCCTTTGTTTCTGTGATAGATTGCTGAGTATTATAGACTCTAAATCCATCCAAGTTTCTGCAAAGTCAATACGTTTGCACTTCTTTATGGCTTCATAATACTCCACTGTGTATATGTACCACATTTTTTAAATTCAGTCCAGTTCCGATGGGCAACATGGCTGGTTTCATGTTTTTGCAACTGTGACTACTGCTGCAGCAAACAGGCATGTGCAGGTATCTTTTTTGTAGAATGATTTGAGTTCCTCTGGGTATATTGCCAATAGGGGGATTGTTAGGTCTTTTCTTCTTTAGGAACCCTCAGTTTTTCTCCTGAGAATTTTTTTTTTGAGCTGGAGTCTCACTCTGTGGCCCAGACTGGAGTGCAGTGGCACGCTCCCGGCCACCTCAGCCTCGACCTGCTGGGCTCCAGCAATCCTTCCACCTCAGTCTTCCAAGTAGCTGAATCTACAGGCATGCGCTATCAATCCTGGCTAATTTTTTATTTATTGTATAGACAGGTCTCTCCAAGTTGCCCGGGCAGTTCTCGAACCTGTGGGCTCAGGCAATCCACTTGCCTCAGCCTCCCAAAGTGCTGGAATTACAGCCTGAGCCAGCGAGCCCAGCCAAGAAATTAAAACTGATTGAATCAGCCCATCTATCACTATTGTCCAGTGTAATCTCCTGTCCTTTACGGTGAAATAACTGTAGATGCTATTCACATCTTTAAAATAACTCTACAGCATACCTACATTAGTGCTTGACTGAATAACTGAGTATTATCACCTGCACAAGTGGTCACATAAAACTGAATATCAGGGCATATATGCATTTATTCTAATTATTTTTATCCTTATTTAGAAAGCACCTGTAACTTGTTAGAGGCTGTTGTAGAAACTGAAGACAAACCAATAAAGTGGCCAGAAAAAAAAAAAATAGCAAGTCTTCAGCTTCTCTTTTAGTGGGAAACATAAAATAACTCTTAAAATTATTTCAGGTAATGGTAAGTATTATGAAGTCAATAAGCCAGGACAACTAAATACAGGGAAAATGAAACATAGGAGTACTTTCATACTTTGATCTCAGAAAAGACCTCTCTGAGAGGATCACACTTGTGCTGTCATATTCATTTTTTTAATAGAAGACCCTTGCAGACCAAGAGAAATGAATGTATAATAGTCTGAAGATGAATATAAGTTTGAAAAGTTTGGAGAAGAGAAAAAAAGCAATGTGGAAATTTAGAGGAGATGAAGTAAACCTGAGTGGCAAATATCAGATAGTATGTAATTAATTTAAGCCATCGATATTATTTTAATTTTATCGAAAGATAATTTTTAACCTATTGGAAAATTCTAACCAGATAGTGTATTCTAATTTACTTTTCAAAAATTGGACTCTTTGGGTAGTGAAACTATTCTGTATGATACTATAATGGTGACTACGTGTCATTATAAATTTGTCTGAATCTGTAGAATGTACAGTATCAAGAGTGAAATCTAGGGTAAATTATGGGCTCTGGGTGATAGATAATGATGAGTCAATGTAAGTTCATCAACTGCAATAAGTGTATCACTCTGGTGGGGGAGTATTGATAGTAAGAGAAGGTATGTAAATGTAAGAGTAGTAAGTCTTTGCACCTTCCTTCAATTTTGCTGTGACTCCAAAACTGCTCTAAAAAACAAAATCCACTATAAAAAGTACTTTATTGCTATTCAGAGAATGGATAATAAAAGAAACAATTTAAGCGACAATAATAATAGAGAGAGATGACTTGGAATCATAATGCTACATAGTAGATGGAAGAACTATGGGGCAGACTGAATTCCTTTAATGTTGCTTGAGTAATGTGCTCACAGTGTGCCATTTCTGAGATTAAAACATACTGTGGTAGAAATAGACGTAGAGGCATGAGGACAACATGAAGTCAGTTTTTATGATGCCAAAATTCAAATTTTTATTGGATTCATAATAAAAAATGTCATATGCCTAGTTGGACTCTGAAAATAAGTTTTGTGGTATATTGTTGTAATAATTTGCCGATTTACAATAAATCAAGTTTCCTTCATTTATTGTAATCTCCTCCCACATTGACTCTGGCATTGCAATGGGAATTTCTTTGTTCAAGTGGATATTGATAAGCATGATGCAACCAGAGACTTGACAGGTTCTTGTGCAAAGGGGCTTATTATCACTAGCTGTGACAAGTCTACCATATGACTAATTGATGGCAATATATTACTGGAGGATAAAAATGTAGAGAGATGAGCCTTGCAAAAGAAGCCATTCTTGATTCTCATGCTCAACTAGAAAACACCTAGATTAAAAACTAAAACTGCCTAAATTATATCAGGCAAGCCTTCAGAAGAACCATTTAACTTAGACAAGTCCAAGTTTCTTACAAAATCAAGAGCATATTAAATGGTTGTTATAAGAGAAAAAAACTGATCTTTGATGACTGGTCACATAAAAATAGATGACTAATACCACATTAGATGCAATTTTGAGAAAAAAGTATATATTCTTTATGAAACACAAATTACTGGTTGATATCTCTCAGATTAAAAATACATATTAAAAGAGGATTGTAACAATGACAAATGGCAAAAGGCAAATGAGGGTGTGGAAAAAGGAATTCTCATTCACTGCTGGTGGGAATGCAAAATACAACCACTTTTAGAAACAGGTTGACAGTTTCTTAGAAAACTAAATATATTCTTATCATGAATTCAGCACTCTTTGGTATTCACCCAAATGAGTTGAAATCTCATACAAAACTGTCTATACAAAACTTGCTCACAGATGTTTATATCAGGTTTATTCAAAACTTCAAAAACTTGGAAGCAACTAAGAAGTCTTTCAATAGATAAACGGATAGACTGTGACACAACCAAACAAGGATTATCCATCAGTGTGAAAAAGAAATAAGATATCAAACAGTCAAAAGACATAGAAGAAACTTAAATGTATTTTATTAAATGAAAGAAGGCAAAATGAAAAGATTACATACTGTATTTTCCAACTACACAATATTCTGGAAAAGTCAAACCTACAGAGATAGTAAAAGATATGTGGCTTCCAGGTGTTAGGGGGAAGGGAGAAATAAATAGACAAGAGTATTGAGGAATTTAAGGCTGTGAATCTATCCTGTAGTTACTGTAATGACAGATGTATATTTGAACAAACCAGTACAGTACATAACACCAAGAATGAACCCTAATGTAAAGCATGGAATTCTCGTAACAATGATTTGTCAAAATAGTCTCATCAGCAAATACACCCATCTAGTGTGAGATTACTCCAGTTGGGGAGACTGTGCATACATAGAACAGATGTATGTTTTCTACTCAGTTTCTCTCTATTTTTCACTCAGTTCTTCTGTGAACCTAAAACTGTTATAAAAAATAAAGACTATGAAGAAAAGAGTGAACTGGACTTCTTTTGGGGGGATATGGAATAGACAAATATTTCCCTATTTCCCCAAGTATAGCTAAAACACTGAATGTGAAATATAAAATAAATAGGCAGAGTATAAGGATAGAATTCTGATTTCGCTCACAAGTGAATGAAGGCAGAACATAAACACAAGGATGCATGTGATTTTTGTTGAGAACATTTGCTGCATATAAAAGTGTGAAGAAATAAGAACATGATTAAGAGAATCATAAGGGCTGAGGAATATTAAGTAGTAGGTAGATAAGTAGATATATAGCAGATGGATAATAGATAGACATGGATGGGTAGATAGATGATAGATAGATAGATAGATAGGTAGATAGGTAGATAGATAGATAGATAGAAAGAAAGAAACTGGATGTGTCCTCAAATTTATATGTTGAAGCCCACCCTACCCCCCAATATGATGAAATTGGAGAAGAGGATTTTGGGTGGTAAATAGGTAACTAGTTTTAAAGGAGGTCATGGGTAAAGCATCCATAATAGAATTAGTGTTTATAAGAGGCAAAAAGAGAAAGGCGCTCTCTCTCTCT
The DNA here is from genome assembly GCA_963574415.1 of Tarsius wallacei. Lineage (NCBI taxonomy): Eukaryota > Metazoa > Chordata > Mammalia > Primates > Tarsiidae > Tarsius > Tarsius wallacei. The sequence goes on along the minus strand of CAUYQG010211260.1, from coordinate 5,319 downwards.
CTCTCTCTCTCTCTCTCTCTCTCTCTCTCTCTCTCTCTCCCCCTCCCCCTCCCTCTTTCCTCTTTCTCCCCCCCCCCCACACGGACCTACCATGTGTGGACACCATGAGAAGAAAGTAGTCTGCAAGTCAGGAAGTGGGTACTCACCAGGCAACTGAATGATCTGGCATCCTGATATTAAACTTCTCAGCCTTCAAATCTGTGAGAAAATGAATTTCTGTTCTTTAAGACAGCCAGTCTGTGCTAATATTGTTTTCACATAATTATAATTTTCTTTTTCTGGAATCACAGGTGTGGTTCCAGATACTTGGAAGGTTGAACATAATTGTAATTTATTTATAGTGACCAAAAAAACTACTTTCTTAGCAATTTTCAAGTATAAAATACATTGTTATTAATTATAATCACAATGTTTAAATCAATTTCTTGAACTTATTTCTCCTAAGCAAAATTTTGTATGCTTTGACCAGTACTTTCCTCACCCCAATCCTCTGGTAGCTATCATTCTACTTTCTACTTTTGTGAGTTGGTCTTATTTTACATTCTACATACAACTGAGATCTTGTGGTATCTGTCTTTGTGTACCTGGTTTATTTTGCTTAGCGTTATGTCCTTCAGATTTATCTTTGTTGTTGCAAATGGCAAAATTTGCTTTCTTTTTAAAATTTTATTTTAAAAAGTTTTAGATTTGGGGGTACAAAGGCATTTTTGTTACATGGACATATTGCCTACTTGTAGGGTTTGAGATTCCGACATCCCCATTCCCAAAATAGTGAACATAGTATCAGATAGGCAATTGTTAAATCCTCACCCAGCCTCTCCTCTTTGATGTCTCCTCTATCTATTATTTCCATCTTTATGTCCATTATTACCCAAAGTCCCACATGCAATGTTAAGTTTTCTGTTGCTGAACTTATTCACTTAGGACAATGTCATGTAGCTCCATTTATGGAGCAAAGGTTATGATTTCATTCTTTTTTGACTGTGTAGTAATTCATAACATATATATATATACATATATATGTATATATATATCTCTCATATTCTTTATCCAGTCAACCATTGATGGGCTAAGGTTGGTTGCATGATTTGCTATTGTAAATAGTGTTGTGTTGGACATACAAGAGCAGGCATATTTTTAATAAAAGTATTTATTTTCTTTTGGGTAGATTCCCAGTAGTGGGATTGCTTGGTTGAATGGTAGTTCTATGTTTTAGTTCTTTGAATAATTTTCATACCATTTTCCATATAAGTTGAACTAATTTACATTCCTACCAACAGTGTAGGGGTGTTCCCTTTTCTCTGCCTCCACATCAACATGTTGATCTTTGACTGTTTAATGATTGCCATTCTGACTGGTGTAGAATGAGATCACATTGTGGTTTTAATTTATATTTTTCTGATGATTAGTGTGTTGAATATTTTTTTCCGTGTATTTGTTGACCACTTGTATTTCTTCTTTTGAGAAATGTATGTCTGTGTCCTTTGCCCAGTGTTCAATGATTTTTTTTTTCTTGTTTGAGTTCCTTGTAGAGTTTCAATATTTGCGTTTGTCAGAAGCATAATTTGCAAATAAATTGCCTTAGTTTTTAAGGGTAAATAGTATTCTATTGTGTGTACTTGCCACAATTTCATTATTCATTTATTTGTTGATGGATACTTGATTCCGTATCTTGACTATTGTTACTAATGAGTCAATAAACATAAGAATACAGATATATCTTTGTCATGCCAATTTTATTTTCTTTGGATATGTACTTGGTAGTAAGATTGTGAATTATGTTGTAGTTTTTCTTTTCTTTTTTTGTTTTTAGTAACATCCATACTGTTTTTCATTATGATTCTATGAATTTGCATTCCTACCAACAGAGTGTAAGAGATCTCTTTTCTCCATATCCTTTCCAACTCTTTTATCATTTGTCTTTTTACTAACAGCCATTCTAAGAGCTGTAAGGTATCATATTAATATGGTATTAATTTGTAATTCTATGATGATTAGTGATGCTGAGCATTTTTTAACATACCTATTGACCATCTGTAGTTTTGTTTTTTTGTTTTTTTTTGAGAAGTACTTTTTCGAGTTCTTTGCCTATTTTTTAATTGGGATTATTTGTTTCATTTCTACTGAGTTTAATTTTCTTAAACATACTATATATTAACTATTTATCATATGTATGGTTTGCACATGTATTCTCTCATTCCATTGGTTGTCTCTTCACTCTATTGATTATTTCCCTTTTTTGTGCAGGAGCATTTCAGTTTGATGGATTTCCTTTTGTCTATTTTTGCTTTTGTTGACTGTGCTTTTGGGGTCATATCCAAAAAAAAAAAAAAAAATCGTTGCCCAGACCAATGTCATGAAGTTGTTCCATTGTTTTCTTTTCTTTTTTTTTTTTTAGTTTTACACTTTCAGAACTTATGTTTAAGCAGTCTATGGTGTTTTGTTACAGCAGCTCAAGCTGACAAAATAAGGAAAATAATTGATATATAGCTAGATATATGCATACACACATACATAAGTTTATTTATATACAGGTGAGTGACACTAGAGTATGCCATTATGTTTATCCTAATAATCCAGCACAAAGATTGACATTGATAATTCAAAAGATATTTCATGTGTATTTGTTCTCAGCCAGTGAAAAACTAAGTTTTTAAAATCTATTTACCTTTTAAGCTTGCCTTCCCTCTTTCTTTCTCTTTCTTCTTCCTTCCTTCACCCCTTTCTTTCTTTCCTTCTTCACCCCTTTCTTTCTTTCTTTCTTTCTTCCTTTCTGACACTCATTTTTTTTTTTCACTCTGTTGCCCAAGCTGACTTGCAGTGGCATCATCACAGCTCAATGCAGCCTCAAATTCCTGAGCTCAAGGATCTTTCCACCTCATCCTCCTGAGTAGCTGAGGATGCAGAAGCATGCCATCATGCTTGGTTATTATTTTTTTAATTGCAGGAAATGAAGCTTTGCTATGTTGTGTAAGAATCCTTACGCAACATAGCCTAGCCTCAAGTGATCCTCCTACCTTGACCTCCACATCTCTAGGATTATAATCATAAGTCACCATACCTGTGCCTATCTTCTAATTTTATTCAGAAAAAAATCACAACAAATTTATAAAGTATCAGCAAATTTAAAGTAGTAACGCAAGTAATAGGCTTATAGTCTTAAACATGCTTTTGTAATAATCAAACACAGCATAAGTAATTATATAATACATCACCCCCTTAAAGAATCTTACTGATTCTTTAGTCTAATATTGACATTTCTCAAATGAGGTACCTGAGCATGACACAGACCCAAAACTATTTGTCTGTAATCTTACTTTTGGAGAATAACCCAATAGTCCTTTCAGTTTCACAAAAAAATACAAATATATTTCTCACACTTCTTATCATTATATTGCCTCATTATTTATAATTTTTGGCTCAATTTCTTTTTAATTTATCATTGGTTGTAAATCCAGAAGATACTACTTTAATGCTACTTAGTGAAAATATATTAATATTTAGCATGAGACTAATATTTTATTCTTGAGAACATGGTTGTTATTACGGAGAACTGCATCATGGTATAAAAATATAGTTTTAGTTAAAGCTAAGCAGAAAAACTAAAAAATAATTACTTACATGGCTATTTTACTTATGTATCAATGGTTTACAAAATTACACTTCATATTAAAATTATTATAATGAATGACATGATAACTTTTATGTAGACACTTACAAGGAGAAGGTTATAAAACAAATATGACAAAATATTTTTGACACTGTTAAGGATGTTATATAGTTGTAATCAAAGAGCAACTTATCTTTCACTTGATAAAGCCACAACAGTGGTGGGGGCCATCACAACTCTATCAGTCTGTAATGTATAAGAGATTAAAAAAAAAAGAAGAGAGAGAAATATACCTACTATGGCTTATAGAATTAACACACACATTATAACTTTTAAAAATATATGTAATTTTTCCATTGTTTGTATTTTGTTCTTTTAATTATTGTGAAATATACATAACATAAAGCTAAAAATAAACTTTATCTTTCACTATGTTTCTACTAAATCAAATTATTATCTTGTATATAGATTTTATGATCAAGTCCACCTTCTTTTGTATAAAATATATTTAAGGTATACAACATGATGTTTTGACATACTTATCTTGATATACATATATATAGCAAAGTGATGACTACAATTAAGCAAGTTACACTTTTTTGTTAGATTGGAAAATATAGTTTATTTAGAAAGTAACTTAGAGAGAGAGAGGGAGAGAGGGGGAGAGGGAGAGAGGGAGAGAGGAAGAAAGAGAGGGGGAGAGGGAGAGAGGGGGAAAGAGAGAGAGAGAGAGAGAGAGAGAGAGAGAGAGAGGGAGAGAGAGAGAGAGAGAGAGACCCACCTCACCAAAGTAGGGGAGGGGGCCAAAGCTTACGAAACATGGTGGCAGCCATATTTCAAAGAGCACAGGGCCACACCAGAGTTAGTAAAGCAATGGCCAGGAAATTACATTTAAGTATCATTTGGTCTTGTCTCATGCTCAGGTTCCTCATTTGAGAAATTTTAACATTGGATTAGAGTTTCACTAATTTTTTTTTGTAATTTATTATACAACTACTTATGCTGTGCTTTTTTCTAATTACAAAAGTATATTAAAGGATAGAAATATATTACATTGGTTATTATTTTTAAATTGCCAATGTTTTATGTGTTTGTTATGCTTAGTTCTGAAGGAAATTATCAGGTAAATGAACCTTTCAGTTTTCCACAGGCTAAGATAAAGAATACTACTTCAGATATCTTTTTTGAATTATTAGTTTTCATCTTTGTGTTGGATGATTAGTGTGAGCAAAATACCACACTCTAGAGTCACTCACCTGTATGTGAAAACGTTGCAGGAGTTTTCAACTCCACTGTTAGCTTAGACCAGAAACCTTGGATTCTTTTTCCATGACCAAGAAGATTAAAGAATGTAGACACCAAAAGGATGAGGGGGAAGGAGTTTATTAAGCAACAACACTCTCCAGAAAAAAAGAGAGGGGGCCTGAAATGAGTTACCTGCAGTAGGGGAGTGTTCTGGGTTTTTCTCTCTCCCTTCTAGGACATTCTTCTCATTGGCATCTTACATGCCTCTCACCCTCCTAGCTGTTTCCTGGTCCCTGCCTTTACTGTTCATGTGTGCCTTTGTCCAAAGTTACTCAATATTGATTATTACCCATAAGTACCACAGAAAAGCCCACTCAGGGTGGTAAAACCTCAATGCTAATGTCATGCTAATGATATTATAATAAGCTTAGATTAAGTTAGGATACTTAGTTAAGCTATTGCAC
>CAUYQG010211255.1:0-41710 GCA_963574415.1 Tarsius wallacei | reverse complement strand
TAAATGACCTGCCCAAGGAAAGGCTGCCAGTAGTTACCTAAGTTGAGATTCAAACCCATTCAGTTATGCTTGAAGCGTGTTTTTTAATATGTATTTATGTTTTTGAGTCCGGGTCTCACTCTGTTGCCCAGGCTGGAGTGCAGGGGCACAATCATGGCTCATCGCAGCCTCTAATTCCTGGGCTCAGGGGATACTTGCGTCTCAGCCTTCTGAGTAGCTGGGACTACAGGCCTGCACCACCACACATGGCTAGTTTTTCTTTTTCTTTTGGTAGAGACGACGTTTCGTTATGTTGTCCAGGACGGTCTCTAACTCCTGGACTCAAGCGAGCCTTCTGCCTTGACCTCCCAAAGTGCTGGGATTACGAGCATGAGCCACCATGCCTGGATTTTTTAAAAAAGTGACTAGACTGTGTGCAGCCAGGAAGATGAGATAAAATTCTTTTTCTCCCCATCACTGCTTCCCAAGGGGGCATGTACACAGATCCCTATAGTACTGTGTTGTAGGATGGGTGTACGGGGTATTGTGAGTGGGCCGCATATACCAACCTCATAGCCGGTTCTACCTGGGTGCAGGGGGTGAAGAGGACAGGAAGAAAACCTTGAAAGAGAACGATGGAAACAGGCCTCCCCCAACCCTTGCTTGTGGCAGCACTGTGGCATGGGGGAGGGGGCCGCAGTAGCTTCAGATGGGGCCTCCTAAAATGTCCCTTGCCTCCCCTGCTGTGGGCCACCTGACTTCACTGCGGCATTCTGAGGATTATTATTAGATCATTACACAGTGCTTGTATTTCTTGGTATATTTGGGCAGCCTAAATGTACAGGAATCATCCTTTTGCTTTCCTAGTTCAACAGAGGATGATTTTAAAATATACTCGACTTGAAGAGTCAGGATAAAAAATAAAACGTGGGAGCCTGAGGTAAAAATGGAAAATAGACGAAACTCAAAGTATCTTCAAGGTGTCTTTTTCTCTGCGTTTCTATTTTGCAGGTTTTAAAAGCGAAGTCAAGTGTAAAGCACAGAGAAATTTCTCTGATGCAGCATTTACATAAGAAACACATTCAGAAAAAGAGGCCCTGATTCTGAAAGTGTCCTTATTATACTGCACTAAAAATCTCCCTTGGGATGGGGGAGGCTTACATTAGTTGGGGAGAGAAGGAAAGAAATCCTCCTTTTCAAAAGGCAAACCTCTTCCAAACTCAAGATTCTACCTTAGGAAATGGCCACACTGTGTTCACAAGCGGACAAAGCCCCCATTCTGCGAGGGCTCCTCCCTCTGGTCCTGAGTACAATTCACCAGCCCCTCCCACATCCGCTCCGCCAGTCTGATGTTGAACTTGGTGCTGCACCACAGACCTCGGTGCCATCCACAAGGAAGTTCTTGTTTTCAGTGGCTGTGCCTTTTGCCTAGACACGTATCCACAGGACATTTAATTGACTTGAGAAAGCAGAGTTAGTGGGACTAGCACAAAATGCCACCACCTCCACAAGCCCGCGCTGTGTTTGTGTGTATTTGCATATGTTTACTCGAACAGCTATCAAATATTTGCATGCTAAACTGCATAGAATTTCACAGACAAGGATAATGCCATTAACACAATGTTCTGGTTATCTACTGCTGCGTAATACACCGCCCCAACGTGGTGGCTTAAACAGCAGCCGTTTTGTTACGGATCATGATTTTGTGGGTTAGGAATAGGGCTGGGCTGGACTGGGTGAACGTCCTGTTCCTGGGTGGCACTGACGGGGCAGGGGGCGGGGAATGTCACGTGGTATTCAGCTAGGCATGAGGCTAGTCTGGAGAATCCAGAGTGGATTGTCTTCACACGCCTGGCAGCTCAGCAGGGATGGTGGCAAGGCTGGACTCCACGGGCCCCTCGCTGGGGCAAGGTGGTCAGACTTCATACATGACAGTTTAGGGCTCTAAGAATGAGCGTCCAGGGCACATAAAGCAGAAACTGCCAGTCCCCATCGAAGGCCTTTCTTTGGAGTCCCAAATTTCCCAATTTCCTCCCACCCTCTCCCCTTCCTGCGCCCCCTACCCTGCCTCAGACGCCTGTTGACTGTGCCCAGAACAGCCACGTTGTCACTTCTGCGGCAGTTTATTTTTGGTCAAAAGCAAGTCCCAGCGCAGCCCGGAATCATGGGAGACGGAGAGCAGACTCCGCCTCTCTGGGGGACAAGAATCAAAGAAATTGTGACTCTCTCTAATCCTCTGCACCAGTATCAGTAAGGTTTATGTTTAGACTTATTTTTCCACAGATAAAAATAGACTAAGCCGGGCTCGGTGGCTCAGCCTGTAATCCCATGCCCGGGAAGGCTGAGGTGAGTGGATTGCCTGAGCCCGCGGGTTCGAGACCCGCCTGGGCAACTTGGCGAGACCTCATCTCTACAATAAATCAAAAAACTAGCCGGGGGTGGTAGCGCGCGCCTGTAGTTTCAGCTACTTGGAAGGCTGAGGCGGAAGGATCGCCGGAGCCCAGCAGGTCGAGGCTGCCGTGGCCGGGAGCGGCCACTGCACTCCAGTCTTGGTGACAGAGTGAGACTCCAACTCAAAAAAAAAAAAAAAAAAAGATCATTACATGTATTTATGGAGTACAATGTGATGTTTTGGTATATGTATACAATGTGGAATGATTAAATCAAGCTAATTGGCATGTCCACCACCTCGCATGTTTATCATTGTTTTGTGGTGAGGACATTTAAAATTTACTTTCTTAGCAACTTTGAAATAAACAATAAATTATTATTAACTATAGTCACCATGCTGTGTGACAGATCTTAAAAACTTATTCCTCTTAACTGAAATTTTGTACCTTACAGCTTTTACTATAGTATTTCTCACTATAGTGTTAGCACTCATACCACTAAAGTATGACCGCTAAAATAAAATATCTGGAGTAAGGAAGATATTTCTAAAAATAATACAAAAGTACAATTTACAGCAGAAATTGTAAAGCAAAATATTGCTAGACTTGAATACATAAAATTTAAAGTGTATATGACCAACTAAACGACAACTTTAACACTAAAAATATTTGTACTTACATAATACTAGTAGTTCTGATTTGTGAAGAATTTTTACAAAATAAGACAAAACAAAATCCAAACAGAAAAAAAAGATGGAAAAAGATCACAAATTAAGATATTTGAATAGCCAATAAAATTAAACCCAAAAGTTAAGCCACAATGGTAATGAACGATGTACAGATTTGAATAATACTTAGACTCCATTTTTTCTGTATCATATAAAAAATAATGCTAAAATCCAGTGTAGATTATGTTATAGGAAAATGGGCCACTCATGAATACTGCTGCTAGGACTGTAAATTCTGCTAGAATTGTAATTTTTTTTTTTTGAGACAGAGTTTTCTTGTATTGTCCAGGCAGCTGGAATACATAACTCACACTGTAACTTCCAACTCCTGGGTTCAAGCAACTCAGACCCCCAAATAGTTGGGACCACAGGCACATGCCACCATGCCTAGATAATTTTTTTATTTTTACTTTTTGTAGAGATGGAGTCTTGCTATATTGCCCAAGCTGTTCTTGAATGTCTGGGCTCAAGCAATCCTCCCACCTCTGCCTCAAGCCTGTAAATTATTATAGCCATTTTGGAGAGTAATTTATTAATACATCTTAAAAGCATTAAAATACATATGACCCCAAAATTCTGTATCATGGTGAAATAGTACGAAATAGGTGCAGAGATAACTGTTCATTGCAGCATTTTTTTTTTAAATAAAAATGAAAAATGGGAACGAACGAAATGTCCAGCAATAGGGGATTTGTTATGTGAATTATGGAAAAACTCCATACTGAAGAATATGCAGTCTTAAAGTGATGTTGTAGAAGAGTAGATTTTATTTTATTTTTATTTTTTGAGTTGGAGTCTCACTCTGTCACCCAGGCTGGAGTGCAGTGGCATGCTCATGGCCACCCCGGTGTCAACCTGCTGGGCTCAGGTGATCCTTCCGCCACTTCCTTTCAAGTAGCTGGAACTACAGGTGCTTGATACCACGCCTGGCTAATTTTTTTGAATTATTGTAGAGATGAGGTCCTTCCAAGTTACCCAGGCTGGTCTCAAACCCGTGGGCTCAGGCAATCCCCTCACCTCAGCCTCCCAAAATGCTGGGATTACAGGCTTGCGCCACCATGCCTGGCCAAAGAGTAGATTTTAAACTCTGCTCCATAGAAACTCCCAGTGTTGTAAAAGGGTAAATGTGTGAATAGGGCAGAGGCTCCCACCCCTTTCCCCCTCCAGAATAATTCTCTTGCTATGTGTTCTATATATTAGGGTTTGAGTCAGAACCCATTAAAATAAAGGGGGGTAGGATATTTCATTAGCATTGAAAAAATGACCGTTGTAAAGAGCTATGTCTGGCTGAGTGCAGTGGCTCATGCCTGTATCCCAGCACTTTGTGAGGCCAAGACGGGAGGATTGCTTGAGCAAAATACAAAAATGAGCCAGGTGTGGTCGCGTGCACCTGCGGTCCCAGGAACTTGGGAGGCTGAAGCAGAAGTATTGCCTCTGCCCAAGAGGTCGAAGCTGTGGTAAGCTGTGATTGTGCCATTGCATTCTAAACTGGACAACAGAGTGAGATCTTGACAAAAAAAAAAAAAAAGAAAGAAGAAGAAATATGTCTGAAGCCACCTACCGGCCTTTAAATAAGTTACGCAATTTTACCAAGCCCCAGTTTCTTGATCTACAAAAATGAGGAAAACAGCTATTTACTCGTCAAGTGAGGATTCTTGAAGACTAAACTTTCACACCCATGTCTGCTTCCCTCCCAAAGTTTTCTTGTTGGATGGCACTGCAGCAGCAAATTACCTTCAGAGCTATCAGAGACCTGATGTCCAGCACTTTGCAGAAGGCAACATTGTCTTTTATGTGCCTCTTAAGGGATGAATAGATCGGCAGGGAGGCCACACAGACAAATCCAGCCAGATGGGGCTATGTGGGGTTGACAGGGCTGTGTGGGTTCTCTGGCTCCAATCTCTGCACACTTTTTTATTCACAGGCATTTTATTTTTATTTATTAGATATGGAGTCTCACCATGTTGCCCAGGTTGGTCTCAAACTCCTGGCCTCAAGTGCTCCTCTCGTCTCAGCCTCCCAAAGTGCTGGGATTGTAGGCATGAGCTGCTGAGCCTGGACATAAGTTTTTTATCATAGAATAGTTTGAGATTCACAAAAAAAGTTGCAAAAATATTGCAGTGGTCTCCCGTACTCCTTCATCAGCTTCCCCTATTGTTAACATCTTACATTAATGGTATTTTTGTCACAATTTAGGAACCAACACTGATACGTCAATATACATTCTTTTTCAGAAATGGGGGTCTCGCTATGTTTTCCAGGTTGGTCTCATACTTCTGGACTCAAGCGATCTGCCTCATTCTCTCAAGTAGCCGAGACTACAGGCAGTGCCTTCACCCTGGTACATTAATCTTAGCTAAACTCCACACTCTATCAGATTTCACTATTTTTTCAATGTTCCCTTTCTGTTCTAGGATCCCAGCCAGGATACTGCATCACATTTAGTTGTCATGTCACCTTAGCTTCCTCTGGTCTGTGACAGTTTCTCAGACTTTTCTTGTCCTTGATGACCTTAAACTGTTTGAGCAGTACTGATAAGGTATATTGCAGAATGTCTCTCAATTTGAGTTTGTCTGAAATTTTTCTCATGGTTAGACTGGGGTTACGGGTTTTGGTAGAAGGCCACATCTTATTAAGGGCACATGCTATCAAGATGATTTATCTCTGTTGATGTTGATCTTGATCACCTGGCTGAGGCAGTGTTTGCCAGGTGTCTCCCCACCCTTCTTCTTCCTTGCTGTACTCTCTGGGAGCAAATCACTAAGCACAGCCCACACTTGAGAGGGGAAGGGATTGTCTGTGTCCTACCGATCTTAGCAAGGCACCCTCATCTGGGAACAACATTTGCTTCTGAAGCCTCTGTGCTCTAAGACAAATCACTGAAGGGTTGCCATTGGGATTTTTTTTAGGAGGATGCTATTTAGAAGACTTTATGAACCGTGTTCAGATACAGAAAACCTGGAGTGACCCTCTTGGGACTGATAATGGGAACTAGGGAGAAAGGCCACCAATGAGCAGATTTCCAGGGCTTGTCTGATGACCCTTTCCCATTCTGGATCCAGCTCTTCCTAAACCCCTGCAGAACAACTGGCTCTGGGAGTTGATCATAGTCTTTTCGTTGTTATTTAAACTTGGTGATGCATCCAAAAGAGCTAGGAGTCAGGGATAGTCAATAGGCTCCGGCTCAAGAACCAATTTTAACTGATCGACAGGGACTACCTTAATAGTGTTCTAAATTTTTTGAGGCCCAGCCTCTGGCTGGGGAACTTACAGACCTGGTGCAGTTAATGCACACATTCATTCCCCTTCTCCATGGATTCATGAACATATGATTTGCCATTGAACAGAAAAACACAATTGTTTCTTGGTTAAACTACAGTAAATATCTCCCTCCCTTCCTTCCTTCCTCCCTCCCTCCATCCCTCCCTCCTTCCTCCCTTTTCCTTCTTCCTTCCTCCTTCCCTCCCTTCCTTTCTTCCTTCCTTCCTCTCTCCCTCCTTTCCTTTCCTTCTTTATTTCCTTTCTGTCTCCTCTTCTTTCAGTATTTGTTTTGTGGCTGCCTGACCCCAGAAGAGTCCTGTTGAAAATTATAGACTCTTGGCAGCAAAGCCTATATCTTCTGTTTTGAGTTTTACCTCCCCCCAATACATAGATAATAAGGCTCAGTAAATGCTTATTGCCTGATGAATTTTTTTTTTTTTAACTTGAAGGTGCTCATTTGCTCAGTTGCAAGATTCTCTAAGGCTTTATTTATGCTGACACAACCAACACCTTTTTTTAAAAAAATGGCATTGATATATATTCACTTAAATAAATTAATGTACCCATCTAATCCGTTCCCTTTGGCTACATGAACAAGCTCATATTTCAAAGCATATAACCCTAAAACTGAAAAAATAAAATAATGCTTCAGGTTTTATGATGATACGTTTGTTCTGTGCATTAGATGAGATTATATCATGAGAGAGAGAACATTTTACACATAGTTGGCACTCAAGTATTAGCTGTTGTTATTGAGAAGTACCAGGTCTTTTACATGGCATTTAAGTTATGCTATTACACAAGAGATTGCATGGGTGGAAAGGTAAAGTGAGAGTAAGGAGATGGGGTAAGAGATATTTCATGATTTATGAAATTTTTAATACAGAAACCTTACTTCTTACAATAAGAAAGTGCTGAGTGTGGGGGCTCATGCCTGTTCTCCCAGCACTTTGGGAGACTGAAGCAGGAGGATTGCTTGAAGCCAGGAGTTCAAGACCGTCTGGGCAACATAGTGAGACCCCGTCTCTACCAAAAAATTAGAAAGAAAAATTAGCTGGGCGAGGTGGTGCATGCTTGTAGTCCTAGCTACTTGGGAGGCTGAAGCAGGAAGATCACTTGAGTCCAGGAGTTCAAGGCTGTGGTCAGCCACGATCATGCCACTGCACGCCAGCCTAGGTTAAAGAACAGGACCCTGTCTCTCAAGGTAAAAAAAAGTGCTGAAAATGCAGTAATAAGCAAAGTTCAAGAATGTACCTATGAAAGTAGTGTTGTAAGTCAGGAATATAAGAAAGATCAGCTGGACTTGCCCTTACATTTAAATTTATTTATTCAAAATAGTTAGCGATAATCTACTATGTGCTAGGCATTGTGTTAGGTGTGAGGATACAACAGTGAATGAAACAGATTTGGTTCTTGCCTCATGGAGTTTACTGTTGATTGCAAGACACAACAGTTAATAAAAAAGTAAACAAATGAATATACAATTATAAATTGTAATAAACACTAACCATGTCTAACAGACAATTCAAACACGACCGGTCCAAATTGATTCTTTGTTTTTCCCTTGCACCTTGTGCAGTGTTCTCCATTTCAGCCGTTCACTAGTTACTTAGGTTAAAAACCTTGAAGTGATCCTTGACTCGGCACTTTCTCATATCTCAGCCAATCCTGTCTTTTGGCTCTATCTTCAAAAGGTATCCTGAATACACTTCTTTGCCATTCCCAAGACTATCCCACTGTCCAAGCCACCATAATCTCTCACCAGGAATATCCAATACATCTTCCTGTTTCTGCCCTTTCTCCTGCAAGGTCTATTCTCCACATGTCAGTAAGAATGGTCTTTTTTAACATCATCCCCAAATATATAACACGCAGGAATAAATTTAACCAAGAAGTTGAAAGACTTGTAAGCTGAAAAATATAAAACATTGCTGAAAAAAATGTAAGGAAGACATACAAAAGGAAAGCTATTTTGTGTTCATGGATTGGAGACAATATTAGCAAGATGACAATACTAACTAAAGTGATTTACACATTCAATGCAATCTCTATCATAATTTTAATGACCCTTTTTTGCAGAAATGAAAAAGCAAATCCTCAAATTCAAATGGAATTGTAAGGGGCCCTGAACAGCCAAAATGGTATTGAAAAAGAACAAAGTTGGAAGACACACTTTGCAATTTCAAAACTTACTACACAGGTACAGTAATCAAAAGAGTGTGGTGCTGGCATAAGGATGGGCATATAGATCAATGGAAGAGAATTGAGAGTAGAGAAATAAGCCCATACATTTGTGACCAGTTGATTTTTTACAAGGATGCCAAGTCTACCCAAGGGAGAAAGAATAGTCTCTTCAACAAATGGTGCTGGGGCAATTGGATAACCACATGCAAAAAAAAATGGAAATTGGACAGCTACTTCACATCATAAACAAAAATTACCCCAAATGGATCAATGACCTAAATATGAGTGAAAACCACAAAACTCTTGGAAGAAATAGATTTTGCAATGGATTCTTAGATATGATACCAAAAGCATGAGCAATAAAAGAAAAAAATAGAGAAATTGAACTTCAAAAGACATTACTAAGAAAGTAAAAAGACAATTTACAGAATGGTTGAAAATATTTGTAAATTATGTGTCTGGTAAGGGTCAACTATTAAAAATATAAAGAACTCTTACAACTCAACAATAAAAAGTCAAACACCATTTTTTTTTTTTTTGAGTTGGAGTCTCACTCCTTCACCCAGGCTGGAGTGCAGTGGCACACATGCTCATGGCCATCCCAGCATCAACCTTCTGGGCTCTAACGATCCTTCCACCTCAGCCTTCCGAGTAGCCAGAACTACAGACGTGTGCTACCATGCCCAGCTACTTTTAAATTTTATTTTATTGTAAAGACGAAGTCTCGCCAAGTTGCCCAGGCTGGTCTCGAACCTGTGGACTCAGGTAATCTACTTGCCTTGGCCTCCCAAAGTGCTGGGATTACAGGCTGAGCCACCAAGCCCCACCAATTCAATTTTCAAATGGGCAAAAAAAGCCGGGCAAGATGGTACACACCTATAGCCCCAAGTACTTAGGAGGAGGATTGCTTGAGCCCAGGAGTTAGAATCCAACCTGGGTAATATAGCAAGACACGAGCTCTAAAAATAAATGAATATTTTTTAATGGGCAAAAAACATGAATAGACATTTCTCCAAAGACAATGTACAAATGGCCAACAAGTACATGAAAAGATACTCAACATCTTTAGTCATTAGAGAAATGCAAATCAAATTCATGAAGTACAACCTGACATCTACTAAGAGGTCTATATTTTAGAAATACAGATAATAACAACCCTTTTATATTGATGGTGAGAGTATGAAAAGTTTAAGCCAATGTGAAAAACAGTTTGGTGGTTCCTCAAAAAGTTAAACATCGAAATACCATATGACACAACAATTCCACTTCTAAGTATATACCCAAAAGAAGTCTGTAAATGAGAACTGTATTTGTCTGGTACTCAGCACTATTTACAATGGCTAGAAGATGAGAATAGCCCAACTATCTATCAACAGATGAATGGATTAACAAATTGTGGTATATACACACAATGGAATGTTATTCAGTCATAAAAAATGAATACTGATATGTGGTGCCAAATCATGGATGAACCTTAAAAAATTACTCTAAATGAAAGGAGCCAGGCACAAAAGGTCATATATTGCATGATCTCATTTATATGAAAGATTCAGAATAGGTAAATCCATAGAGGTAGAATGAAGATTGGCAGTTGCCTGAGGCAGCAGGGGAGATAATAGAGAACAACTGTTTAAATTCTTAGGGAGTTTCCTTTTGGGGTGATAGAAATGTTTTGGAAGACAGAGGTAGTGGTTGCACAACATTGTGAATACATATCACTAAATTGTTCACTTTAAACTGATTAAATTTATATGTGAATTTCTCCTTTAAAAAAAGTATAGTTCTTTTAAAAAGAGGATCATGGCTGGGAGCGGTGGCTCACGCCTATAATCCCAGCACTTTGGGAGGCCGAGGTGAGGGGATTGCCTGAGCCCACGGTTTCAAGACCAGCCCGGGCAACTTGGCCAGACCTCATCTCTACAATAAATCAAAAAATTAGCCAGGTGTGGTGACACGTGCCTGTAGTTCCAGCTACTTGGAAGGCTGAGGCGGAAGGATCATCTGAGCCCAGCAGGTCGAGGCTGTGGTGGCCATGAGCGCACCACTGCACTCCAGCCTGGGCAACAGAGTGAGACTCCAACTCAAAAAAAAAAAAAAAGAGAGAGAGAGAGAGAGAGAGAGAAGATCATAACCACGCTGAGATACCACCTATCCCCAGTAAGAATGGCCATCATTAATAAAACAAACAACAACAGATGCTGGCAAGGATGTGGAGAAAAAGGAACACTTGTATACTGCTGGTGGGAATGCAAACTAGTGCAACCTCTTTGGAAACAGCGTGGCGATTTCTGAAAGAACTAGAAATTGACCTTCCATATGACCCAGCATTCCCCCTACTGGGAATATACCCAGAGGAACTCAAACCATTCTACAAAAAAGATAGCTGCATACGCATGTTTATTGCAGCACTATTCACAACAGCAAAAAATGGAACCAACCGTGCTGCCCACTGAAACTGAACTGGGTAAAAATAATGTGGTACATATACACAATGGCATATTATGCAGCCTTAAAGAAGAACAAACATATGAACTTTGCAGCAACTTGGATGAATTTAGAGTCTATTATATTCAGTAATCTATCACAGAAACAGAAAACTGAGTTCCACATGTTCTCACTCATGAGCGGACCTTGAACAATTATCATAATACTGTAAGAAAGGGATTGGCAGTAGTGGGAAACTGCCAGGGGAGGGGGGCGCACCTTATCAACAAGGGTACTCGCATAATGAACATTTGTGTATCTAACCCTGAACTGTACCCTACATTTTAAAATCAAAAGGTTTTGTTTTTTTTTTTAAAACGGGATCATAGTACACCACCTTTAGCAGTTTATGATGAGGTTGAAGAGTAAGATTGGACCGTATCAGGCAGGGCCTTGGGAATCAAGTTTCATGGGATGCCAAATCATGATCAATCAAAAACTATTTACCATGAAAGACCACTGTCTTGGGGACCAGAAGTGCAGACCAGCATTTTCTATCCCTATAAGAGAAGGGACCAAAAGGTTGCTTGAAGAAGCTAGAAATTAACATCAGCAATAATAGGTTGACAGATGGTTACTGACATCAGCCTTGGGTGGCCTGACTCACCCCTTTTGTGATAGCGATGGTTTGCCAATGGTTCATGATGCTCAAGGTCTAATTGCTGAGGCTCCCTATGGGATGGGCACTACCAATCCTTGCTTCAGTGACTTTCTTTTGTCTATGTTCTCTTGACTGACCAACCTTCTCTTTCCTCTGCACTACCCATCCATTCAATTTGACACATTCTTTAGGCTTGGTAAAATCTTCAATTATGCACAAGGAGTTGCCCCTGTCTCTTTCAGGCGATTATGCATATGTCTAATCCCATCCATTATCTTACATAAAGAACAAGTTGTGTGTGTGTGTGTGTGTGTGTGTGTGTGTGCCCCTCATTTATAGACTCCATGTAGTAGTCACAGTACTCCCAAAGTAAAAGTAACCCAAATGGCTGGATAACTCTCAGTTTAGTGGCTCTCAGTCAGGACTAGATCAAGTGTATTGTGACAATGAAAGGGCAGTGAAGCAAAATCACCTAGGGAGCTTTTCTGAACTTTATATAGTTGATACTCTACCCCACACCAAGAGGGTAGGGGGTGGGAGGAATGGATAAGCATGAATATTTTGGAAGAATCTGCAGGAGATTCTGAAAATCTTTCTCCTCTCCTCTCCTTGTGAGAACTAGCATATACTTCAAGAAAGCCACTAGCTCTGAGTGGGAAACTGACACACAGATCCTCATCAAAGGAACTACCCCTTTAATCTGTGAATCCAGAGCCCAGCTGCTTTTGAAGAGACAGGAAGATCCCACAAGACTGCCTTGGATACTTCTCCATCAGCCAAGTCTTGCCACTATTTTTGTTTCAGAACCACCCACCTAGTTGAGGCTTTCTTTATCAGGAAAGACATTTACCCACCAGAGTTCTCACCCACCAGAGAGTGGGAAAGAAGAGAACTGGTGGAAGTAGGAGCTACAAGGCAAAAATAATATTTGTTACCTGCGGACTGATCCTGCCTCCATGCTACTTCTTTGCGACTGGAATGACGGACACTCAAGGGTTTTAGAAAGTGAAGGGAAGGGTGAATGAGCTCACAATCTCTTAGTGGTGGAGGGTAGAAATGCAGGTTGACTCTTTACAAAAGTCAAATCCCCAATTCGCTTGGAATCTGGGTGGACAGATTACAAGTCCCTATTATAAGCAGAGTACAATGCCAGCTTCAAATTACTCCAATTGCAGGTGGTGGTGTTTGTCAGTGGAGGTGACCCTCTTCCATAGGAAATTTGGAAGACAAGAGGAAGTGGAACTGGTATTGCTGTTGGAATCCTAACAGCACTGAGTTAGCTATTTTATTTTTTGAGTTGGGACGACAGTAAGACATGAGTGTCTTTTAGCAGTAGAATTTTAAGTCTATCAGCATATCAGTAAGACACTTTAGAACAATCTACCAGAGTATGTTGGAAGTGGCTTTGTCCCAGCCCTTCTCCCTCAGTTTCTTCCCTAAAAGCAAAGATGACACTAAGAGCTTCACCCTGAGAAGCAGCCAAATCAGAGTAGCATTGAGTGACTAAAAGTTTCAGAATTGCAGCTTTCAAAATGAAACTGATTCTTTTGGCAGATATGGCCAGATGTGGCCTACAGAAATCTTTTATTTAGCTCCTATGACTTTTTATTTTAATTTGAGTCAATATTTAGAAATCCTAATATCTTCCTCCTCCCCTCACTCTCACCCTCCTCCCTCCCTTTCTCAGAAGTTCTGGCAATACTGATCCTGCATTTCTGCATGGCAAGGCTTGATTGAAACTAAGAAGCAGCATCTCCCTTTAGACAGCTCCCCTTAGTTCCCACCATCCCTCACATAGCACATGGATGTGCTTTGTATCCAGGGCCATTTGACCCCAGACCTCCTTCAGTGTGCAGGCAGCTGCTGATGTCCCAGACCATTTGAAAACCAAAGGAGGAAGCATCGAACACCTATCCAGAAAGTCCAAAGAGAACTCTCAAGTACGGACAAACCCTTTCTAGTTGTAATGGACAGAACACATGGGAAGTTCCTGGAGCTAGTCCTTCAGGAAGACACACCATATGATGGAGAATGTAGCAGCTGCTCTGTAATAATGCAAAAGTGGTTAGCATTGGTCCCTAAGCAAACAGTTATCCCTTGCCGCCAATAAATTCATTTCTAGGCTTATTGGATAGTCCTAATGTGGTGATTTTCCATTGAGGTGAGTGTGTTAAGAGTTGAGAAAATGTCCCTGGTACTGGCATATGCCGCCACTCTTTCGGATTAAAAACCACTTTCCTAACCACTCTCTAAGTGCTGTGTGATCACGTCCAGTGGGGACCATAGCTCCTCCTTCAAAACTGTGCCTTAGCCCTGAATCCCTGAGGATTGTTTTACAACTGAAGGCAGAGGGAGGAATCTTGTGGATTATAAAGGTTGCTAAAGGTAGTTCCTAAATCTGTGTGTGCATCAGAACCACCTAGAAATCTTTAAACATTCCGATTCCTGGGTTCTATTACACACCTACTAAGTTAGAATCTTTGAGAATGGGGTCCAAGTCTCAACATGTCCACCAGGTGATTCTAATGCAGCCATCCTAGTATCAGCTAAGACAACTTTTGAGAAGCACAGATGTGGAGGATGCTCCTGAGTCTTCCATATTCATCCTGGAATGAGCAATTCTGTGCCCTACGCTCAGTCCCTATTACGCCATCAGAGCCCTTTCCCCTACTGGAGTTCCCAAAGTCATGGACAGTGGCTTAACACTGTGGTCTGGTATCAAGACTGACCTGAGCTTGAATCTTGACTCTGACCTTTGCAAACTGGGTGGTCTTGAGTAAGTTGTGACCCCTCCTCACACCTCAGGTTCCCCATCTGTAAAATGGTGATAATAATACCTACTTCTCAGGGTTGCTGTGAGGACTCCTTGAGAAAACATGTGTAAAGCATCTGACTGAGATTTAGTTAAATGATATACCAGTAAATGCTGGCTCACTGGCTTTGCCTTCTGGAAGTAGAGTGGAGTGCTCTATGGAACTCTTAATTGGGACTTTTCCGCCAGGCACCCTAATACCAGAGTACTGACATCAGCCCAAAACCTAATTTAGAGAAGAAAGACCCCAATTTAAGAAGCTCTGAAGACAACTTGCAACTTTTGACATCTTGTCCTTGGACAGTGGCCCAACCTGTAAACCCAGCACTTTGGGAGACCGAGGCAAGTGGATTGCCTGAGCTGTGGATTCGAGACCAGCCCAGGCAACTTGGCGAGACCTTGTCTCTACAATAAATAAATAAATAAATAAATAAATAAATAAATAAATAAATAAGTAAATAAATAAATTAGCCGGGCATGGTAGCACACACCTGTAGTTCTGGCTACTTGGAAGGCTGAGGCAGAAGGATCACCAGAGCCCAGCAGGTTGACGCTGGGATGGCCATGAGTGTGCATCTACTTTATTTGTTAATGTACATATGCTTCAGTTCAGTCCCCTTAAACAAAATAAAACAAACATGACTCCCAGTCCATGCCTGTCTCTTGGGGAGAAGAGAGAGAATTATTTGAGTTACATATTCTCAAAATAATGCCAAAAGACCAACCCCCCCTCATGTGTCCTTAATTCCCTTGATAATTTGTGAAAAGCTAAGACAGCTACCTAAGCATTTTACTAAGACATGGAAAATAACGCCAAAGAGAATTCAACTACAGAAGACATTAATTTCAACCTAGCAGGGTCTTGTTAGAAAAATTTTTAAAAATTTACACTGATTGCAAAACATAAACTTATATCAGAATCAGTCCCAATAGATAACAGTGCAACATTTCCTAAAAAGTTGAAGTGATACAGATTTAGAAAGTTTATTTATCTAAGTAAGCTTTTTAAATTTTCATTTTAAAGATGTGGGGTACAATTCAGGGTTAGGTATACAAAGGGTCATTGTACAGGCGAGGTTTGGGCTACACTTTGGTTCCCACATCACCTGGTATGAGATTAGGTACCCTTATATCTAAGTAAGTTTTTTATAACGTCTAACCTGGTTTGTTTTGAAATTAGGTGCCTTCAGGTACCTTCTGGTGTGACAAACCTATGGACTCTGACCCGAGTGCTTAAAGCTGTGGCAAGAAAAGCAAGGGAAGGTAGGGGAACCTTGATCAGAATTATGGGCAGAGGCCAGGTTCCAGAATTAGAATTAAGGAAGCCCTGGAGGAGGAGCTCTCCACACCCTTTGTGCTGACAACACCAGCAGGTTATCACCTGAAGCAATAGGCAGAAGCAGTACATGAGACAATCTTAGAGTCCTGAAAATGCATGATCTTGTGGGTTTACGCAACCCAAATGGGAGTAAGGGTATTCCTAGATCAGGATAAAAAT
The DNA here is from genome assembly GCA_963574415.1 of Tarsius wallacei. Lineage (NCBI taxonomy): Eukaryota > Metazoa > Chordata > Mammalia > Primates > Tarsiidae > Tarsius > Tarsius wallacei. The sequence goes on along the minus strand of CAUYQG010211255.1, from coordinate 25,773 downwards.
GCACCTGAATCAGGTAACGCCATCAAGGCCTACTGTCCTTGTTCTGCCCATAGAATATGACTCACAAACACCATCAGATGTTGGAGCTATCACATTCCAAGAATCTCACAAAGGGCACGTGGGTACAAAACTGACATTCTTTGATCACTCAACTGCCTCTGTTAGGCTCTTGACTTCCAATAGCTCTTTTTCAATCTTAAGATACAGGTATCATTATCCTCATTTTAAATTGTGGAAACCAAGACTGAGAAAAGTTAAGGAAATTTATTCAGTGTTCCACAGCTAGTAAAGGTGTGTCACTCTCCTTAAGCCTCAGCCCCATATATTAAACATGTCTAACTTTCAAGCTTTTATCCTTTTACTATGTGAAATTTACCTAGGGTTGAAGCCAATACCTAGGCAGAATCATGCCTATTGGATGAAAAGGAGTGTGGCCTTGGGAAATCAGACTCAGGAGGTAGGTATTTTGGACAGAATCTGCAGGCACCACGTTAATCCCATTGCCTTTTTTCCACCTGAGAGGAGCATCCGGTAAATGTAATGCTCACCTTTTTCCTCAACCAGGAACCTATCACTTGTAGCTACTAACACGGTTCTTATCAGTGAGACCAACTCTGCTAGTAAATGGAGGTGATCTCGATTCTGGTATCTTTCTGCCTATAGGGAGCACTGGTGGCATTTAATATGTCCTAAATTAGCTCGTTCATCTCACCGTCCTTTTTCTCCTGTGTTCTCTGTCTCAGCTATTTCGCTGAACCAAGTTGTAAATCTGAGATCCATAACTGACGCTTTCCTCACTCTTGTTCTCCTATCTAAGATCTATTGGTCAGTGTTACCTCCATATATCTTTGCAATTCTTTCATTTGTCTTATTCTGACAGTTGCTTTCCTGGTTCTGGCCATCCTGCCTAGACTGGTGTAGTAGACTACCAACTGATCCCTTTGTTTTCAGTTTTGTCCCCTATAAGTCTGTCAAAGTAATGTAAAATGCAAGGCTGACCATGTTATTCTCCCACATTTAATGGAGTGAACATAGCACAGGGGTTAAAAGTGAGCACTCTGGAGCCAAGCTGCCTGGTTTTGGATCCCAGCTCTACCATTGACTGTGTATCCTTGCACAAGTTACTTAACTTTTCTATACTTTAGACTTTATATCTGTAAAATGGGGATAATAATAATAGTACCTTCTTCAAAAGTTGCTGTTGAGGATTAAGTAAAATAGTACCAGCCACTGCCTCATTTCTTTGGTCTCCTTTACAACAAAACTCCTTGAAAGAATTTAAAAAAACCTTTTCATTATAGAAAGTTAAAAAAAACTCTCATTTAAAGAGAAAATGATTTAATATAATCCCATGTGCCCATCACCCAATTTTCAATAATTATCAATTTATGCCCAGTCTTGTTTTATCTCCTGCCTCTTCTCTTGGGTTATTTTGCAACAAATACCAGACATATAATTTCATTTGTAGATATTTCAATATGTACCTCTGAAAGATGGGAACTCATAAAAAAACACACACTATATCACATCCAAAAATAACACTTATTCTTTAAATTATATTAATCAAGAATCCAACCAGTGCTCAAATTTTCAGTTATTTCAAATGTCATGCTTTCTTCAGTTGGTTCATCATGAATCAAGATATAAATAAGTCATTCGTTGTAATTTGTTGATTTACCTTTAAATCTCCTTTAATTTATAGGTTTCTCCTTCTATCCACTTTTTTGTTCATTTTTGCAATGTTTTTGTTGAAGAAACCAGACTATTTTTCCTGTAGAGTTTCCCACAGACTGGATTTTCCTGATTGCATCCCTGCAGTGTTGCCAAATGGGTTCCTCTCTCCCTGTGGTTTTTGTAAATTGATAGTTAGATCTTGAGGCTTAATCAGATCCAGGTTCCTTTTTATTCAGAAATATATAATGTCTTTTCATAATGCTATTGGCAAGTATTGTCAGGATCCATTCACTCATCACGAGCTGGAAAATGGTGATATTTTATTGTTCCTGCCTTATTTGCTAGATGAATACTTCTATAAGAAGAAACTTCTCATTAACTATTTGGTTACCATGAGGAAGAAGAGGATACATTTTGGGGTTCTTCCCCCTTTATTTACTAATTTTAAAAATAATGAGTTGGTCCACTCCCATTTTTTTAAAACCCACTTTAATCAAGATTTCACCCCCACCACACCACTGAATCTAGTGAGCTTGTGGTCGTCAATGAATGCAATGTCGTTGAATTCAAAAGCCAGTTCTCATTCCTTCTATTGATTCATCATCAGCATTTTTTTTTTTTTGAGCATCATTTAACATTGAGGATCAACCTCTCCTTGAAACACTTTCTTCACCTGGCTTTTAGGATACCACATCCTCTTCCTTTTCTTTTAGCTCATTGACCCTTCCTTTGCTGGTTCATCCTCATCTCCATAAATTCTTATGTTGAAGTGCCCCAGGCACCTATTCTCTCTATATATACACTTAACTCCCTTGGAGATCTCATCCAGTCTCATTATTTCAAAATACCATTTTTGGCTAGGCTCGGTGGCTCAGCCTGTAATCCCAGCACTTTGGGAGGCCGAGGCGGGTGGATTACCTGACCCCACGGGTTCGAGATCCACTTGGGCAACTTGGCGAGATCTCATCTCTATAATAAATCAAAAATTAGCCGGGCGTGGTAGCGCACGCCTATAGTTCTGGCACTTGGAAGGCTGAGGTGGAAGGATCACCGGAGCCAGCAGGTCGAGGCTGTGGAGGCCAGGAGCGTGCCACTGCACTCCAGTCTGGGCGACAGAGTGAGACTCCAACGCAAAAAAAAACCAAACCCATTTTTATGCTACCCCCATATTTCTATCTGCAGTCCATATATCATCCCCAAAGTTTAGACTCATATACAATTTTCTGCTTGATATCCCTACTTAGAGGTCTAATAGGCATCTCAAACTTACCAGTCTGAAATCTAAATTCCAGTGTTCTCCTAAAACCAGCTTCATCCACATTCATCCTCATTTTAGTTAATGGCAACATTGTTCTAATCGCTCTGGTCAAAATACCTGAAGTAAGTTTTGAGTCTTCTTTTTCTCTCATATCCCATGTGCAGTTTAGGAGGAAATGTGTTGATTTTCCCTTCAAAATATATGCAAGATCAGATCATTTCTCACAACCTCCACTGCTTCCACACTGGTCCAAGACTGCATCATCTCTCACCTGAATTGCTGCAACACTCTCCAGCTCATGCCATCTTCCCTGCTCTTCTCCTCCACTTTCACTTGCATTGCTACCACTCAAAATTTCAGACTCAGCTCAGCATCCCTTCTTCACATTGCAGGCAGAGTGACTCTGTTAAGATATGTCAGGTCGCCGGGCGCGATGGCTCATGCCTATAATCCTAGCACTTTGGGAGGCCGAGGTGAGAGGATTGCTTGAACTCACAGGTTCGAGACCAGCCTGGGCAAATTGGTGAGACCTCATCACTACAATAAATCCCCACCCCCCAAAAATTAGCCAGGTGTGGTATCGTGCTCCTGTAGTTCCAGCTACTTGGAAGGCTGAGGCGATCTTGGAAGATCACCTGAGCCCAGCAGGTCAAGGCTGTGGTGACCGTGAGCGTGCCACTGCACTCCAGCCTGGGCGACAGAGTGAGACTCCAACTCAAAAAGAAAAAGTGTCAGGTCATATTACTTCTCTCTTTAAAACCCTCTAAATGTTCCTGTCACACTCAGAGTCAAAGCTAAAATCCTTACAATGTCTTTAACACCCTCGGTGAGCTCACCTCTGCTTCTTCTCTGAGCTCATCTCCTGTCTCTCACTTGCCCCATTCTAACCACGCTGACCCTCTTAAACAAGGCAAGCACGCTCTTGACTCAGGGCCTTTGCATTTGCTGTTTCATCTTGGAACAGTCTTCCCCTGCCTAAGCTCTTGGTCCACTCTCTCGCTTAACTCTTTGCTCAGAAGTCATCTTTTCAATAAGCCTATTCTTGACCTACCTTTAAAAAGCTGCACCTTTTCCAGTACCACTATGCCCTCTTCTTGCATCATTTTCCTCCATTGTACTTATTCCCATGAAATATATCATATATTTGCCTCGCTAACTTTGTTGCTTTGCTCTCCCTTCTCTCACTTGAATGTAAGCTGCAAGATAGTGGGATTTTTTGGTTTTGTTCGCTGTTGCATCCTAGAGTCATGAGCAGAAACTAACACATAATAGTACTCCAGGGATGGCTTTAAGGGCATGCAAGCAATGCAGTTACACAGGGCCCACTCTCAGACAGGGAGACTGGGGAGTTGCATTCAAGGTTTAATGCTCTGTGGTCACCATCTTGAAATTCTTAAGAATTTGATCTTTGAATCTGTCTTATAAGTGAGTCTGATGGAACACTGGAGTATGCTCTGAGCGGCTGGCATCCCAATTCACATGTGATCCTGCCTCTGTTGCTCCTCATCTCTTCCAGATGGGTTCTCACCTACCTGCTCCCCAACCCCTTCCCAGCATCTACTGCCACCCTATACCACAGGGGAGTCTTGGGCATGGGTAAGGGCATGGGTGAGACCTCCACTCTGTGCTCACTTAACACCCTCCATTATTTTCCTCTGTCAGGTTTAGTTCTTCCAAGGTATGTCTGTGGCTGAGCTTCATCTAAAGATCCAGAAACTTTATTTGGTGGACTTTGAATTGTGACTGTGCCACCAACCAGCTTAGGTACTTATTTTGCCAAGGGTGAGGTCCCTTCCTAATCCTGTGATCCAAGCCTCAGGACAGTGCACTGATCAACTATGAAGGTCTGTACTTGTCCTGTCAATATCCCTGTGCTCCAGGAATACACCATTAAATAGCAAATAAAAAATACCATGACTCGGAGAGAGAGAGAGAGAGAGAGAGAGAGAGAGAGCCAGAGAGAGAGAGAGAAAGACTGGAGAAGAAGGCAGAAAGCTTTTGAATAGGGGCTCTACATTTTCACTGTGCTCTGAAAATTTTCACCCTCATATCACATAGCTTTCCCTGTAGTGCTCAATAAATATTTGTGGAAATGAATAATAAATAATATATGTAAAACTCTTAGAAGATTTGGCATGTGGCAGGCATTCAGTAGAATTAGCTATTATCAGCCATCAACTGTAATGATCACTTCTTTCCTCAAGTTTAACACTCAGGTTATATCCAACTAAAATCTTCTCCCTACTTCGTGATGTTTCTGGCATGTGAGTGTCTTTGCTTGTTGTCGTCTCTGCTGAGAATTATTTTCTATTTTCCTGTTTGCCACTTTCACTTATGTGACTACCACTCAACTCTGCCAACCCTTCCTCCAGGAAGTCTTCTCCAACTCCTCTTGGGTCAGATCCTCCACTCTGCTCACTTAACATCCTCCATTTTTTTCCTCTGTTGGGTTTAGTTCTTCCAAGGTGTGTCTGTGGCTGATCTTTGTCCAAAGACCCAGAAACTTTATTTGGTGGGCTTTGAAATGTGACTGTGCCACCAACCAGCTTAGGTACCTATTTTGCCAAGGGTGAGATCCCTTCCTAACCCTGTGCCCCCTGAGTTAAGCATTTGCTCTTCCTGTGTTTCGTCTGCCTTATCTGGAGCCAGATTGATTGCTCTAATGTAGTCCCCAGGGTCCCAATAGGACAGGGAGTTGCCTGAACCACAGTCTGCTATTGGGATCCTGATACCCATCCTCGTTGTGTAAATGGATAGTTCTTCTTGAGTAATTCGGTTCTGTTAGCATTGGATGCTTGTGCATTTTCTTTTTTGTATATGCTTTTAAATCTCTCTGAGCCTCAGTGTCTTTGTCTATGAAATAGAAATAAAAGTATCCATCTGGCAGGGTCATTGAGAAGGAGTTTTAAATAAAGAATATCAGCCCAAATAGGAGCTCAGAAAATGTTTGTTTTCCCTTCTGCCAGGTGTAACATTAGCTACTGGTATGGGCACGTCCCATTGGCATGGACCTCCTGGTTTCCACGCTGCTGTGAACAATTTTAAGCTGTTCTAGCTACAACCTGTATGACACACTGGTCCTGCCTACTGTTAGTCACTATCTCCCCAGCAAGTCCTCCTGGTCTCAGAGATGGAAAAAAAAAATCATTGTTTTGGTTCAAGTGTGATAAACAGTGATTGACAGGCCTGAAAAAGAAGCTGTTGGATAACGAGAAAAAAGCCTCTAATTATTCCCCTTAACCTGTCTGTTATCCTGTCTGTTCAATTCATTCTTTGACAACTGCCTTTCCCCCTTGCTTTAACTGTTTAGGAATAAATTATTTTGAAGAAACGTGTTTTCAAATAAATTTGTTAAGGCTAAGATGTTGACATTTGGAAAATTCTCCATATTCTGAATCTGAGCTCCCCCACCCTCCACCAAGAGCCTGGGAATCACTGGTGCTGGGGAAGCACTGGTGATGGCAGCACACAGGAGGCGTAGGCCCACGAGGAAGAAGCTAGCTTCTGGCCCCAGAACCATTGCTGTTAGTTAGGTGACCTTCTGACAATGCCTTACCCTCTAAGAGCACAGCTGCTTCATCTGTAAAGTAGGCACACCCTACATATTTCTTGGAATAATAGATGTAAAAGCTTTTTAAAAATGCAAAAGATAGCTGGGCTCGGTGGCTCAGCCTGTAATCCCAGCGCTTTGGGAGACTGAGGTGAGTGGATTGCCCAAGCCCGCAGGTTCGAGACCCGCCTGGGCAACTTGGCAAGACCTCATCTCTACAATAAATCAAAAATTAGCCAGGCATGGTAGCGCGTGCCTATAGTTCCAGCTACTTGGAAGGCTGAGGCAGAAGGATCGCCAGAGCCCAGCAGGTCAAGGCTGTGGTGGCCGGGAGCGTGCCACTGCACTCCAGTCTGGGTGACAGAGTGAGACTCCAACTCAAAAAAAACAAAAAAAGGAAAAGATTTCTTTTTCTATGGTGCTTAAAATAGTGATACATTCTGTGAAAAAAAATAATGACTGACTTTGGGCTGGTCACCCCAGTTCCTGCCCTTGGAACTTAGTCTCTCACCTTGGTCCCTCAGGTAAAGTCCTCTGCTTAAGTACTTACAGCTCTGTAATGAAGGGAGCCAGTGAACCTCTCAGAGACTCTCCTGGGACTGAGGGAGGTGGAGGAGAAAGAAGAGGGCTCTTAGGAGGAGGGAGAATGGGTAGAGAGCCTAGGATTTTACTGTGGAAGCTCAGAGTCACAGATTGGGGTCATTATCTGGATTAATGTTATCTTTGTCACATCACTTGCTCATCCTCCACTGTTTCTGGGACCTGGGAACCCACGGCTTACCCTGTTGGTCATCGTCAGGAGCATGGTTTAATACGGGGGTGGATTCTCTTGGTAGTGAATCCATTATGGTCTGCTTAAAGTCCCTAGTGGGTGACCTTCAGGGGAGGAGCCTGAACCAGAAGTGGGGAATCTCTACCTAGGCTTATAGTCAGCTTTTTGGAACTGAGCTGATAGCTAAGCAGCACTCTCTAAGAAGGGATCTAAGTAATAATATTCACAACGAATATTTTGAGCACTCCTATATGTCAGCCAGGGGCCTTCCTGCCCCTCAAGATATTGATGAAACCAGCTGCTTCCTACTCCGCCAACTCTGAGGCCTGTAGAAGTCTAAGCTTCTCCTTCAGATCTATGTGACTATGAATGCATGTTCTTAGGGCCAACTCTGCCTTCAGGCACCTGCATCCTCCGGTGTGGCCTCCCTCTTGTGACAGAACATTCTAGACATTAAATTCAGCCCACTTTCCTCCATTTCCACAACTAAAACTCTTCCCACCAGCATCACATGGCTATAGTGTGGGATAGGGAAAGAGTCAAAGAGGTCACCCACAGTGCAGTTGGAGTTGCTATTTCTCTCTTCTCTTCTATCTCCCCTTCCTTTTTTCCATCTCCACCCCTCACCTCATCCCCCTCTCTCTTCCTCCTCTCCTAATCCTGACTTGCTTTGAGACCTCCGTGATTGTTCTCTTCCTGGTTATGAAAAGTAATTGCTAAATGCAATGTGGTATCCTGACCTGGATCCTGGAACAGAGAAAAGACATTAGTGGAAAAGCAGGTAAAATCTGAATAAAAGGTTTAAAGCTTAGCTACTAGTATTATATCATGTTAATTTCTCACTTTTGACAAATATACCACGTAAGATGTTAACATTAGAGGAAACCGGTGAAGAGTATACAGGAATTTTCTGGACTATCTTTGCAACTTCTCTGTGCATATAAAATTATTCCCCCCAAAAGTTTATTTTTGAAAAAATTATTTCCCCCCCCCCCCCGATGTCCCACCTTCTACTCTAAGCTCTCTCTCAGGGCAGTTTCCCAGAAAAACCAGTTCTCTTCCTAATAGAATTTCTGATGCCAGCTCTTAAGATAATACAGCTTTTTCTGTCTTGCTTCAAGTATGAATTATCTCACTTAATCTGCTCCATAACCTCTTTGGCAGTTATTACTGCTCTTAATTTTCAGGTCTAGAAGTGGAGGTTCACAGTAGTTGTGTTGCAGCCCAATAAGCTGCAGAGTCAGAACTGAAATCCAGAGTTTTATTCCAAAACCTATGCTCTCAGCCACTCTGTTAGCCTTCCTTCCTTTGCTTTTGGGAGGAGTTTTGCTCTTGCATCAGCTTTTAACCTCTTTATTTCACAAGTTAAGTTATCCTGAAAATTATTGTAAGTTAATCCATGCATCCCATGCACCCATTCATTAATTCAACAAGCATTTATTGAAAATACCATCCCATGTGCTGCCTGTGTACTAGGTATTAGGGTTCTAGAAACAAGTAAGACATGATTCCTGCCTTCAAGGGGTACAGGAGACTGGAAAATAATGTTAATGCCATTAGACAGTCTAGCTATAAAAAGGAGAGGAGCTGTGAAGGAAGGGGTAATCTACACCTGGGGCTCCAGGAAAAGCTTTATAGAGAAAGAAAAGCCCGATTTAAATCTTTGAGGATAAATAAACATTTTTCTGGAGGAATCAGAAGTAGGGATGGAGCACTGCAGGGCAAGGAAACAGCAGGAGCAAAGGCATGGAGGTGTAAAAGGACATCTAGAAGGCATCAGGACTGTGGTGTGCTGCCAACATGCAGTGTCTGTGGGAAGGTCACGGGTGGGAGCAGTCAGAGAAGCACAGGGGTCGAGTCATGGGGGCCCTGGGTCCATGCTAAGGAGATTCGCTTTTACCTTGTAGGTGATGATGGAGGGAAGAGATGAGTTTTAAGGAAGAGAGCGACACGGTTGAATTTGGGAGTCTGGGTGCTGGGAGAGGAAGGATTAAAGAATGCAGTTCTGGAGGCAGGATTGGTTAGGATGGTGCAACAAACCAAGTGAGACTCTATGGTGTCCTTAGCTGGGATAGTGGCAATAAGGACGAAGGGGGAATGGATGTGAGAGAAGTTAAGAATGGCAACTCCATTCTGGCCTCACATCTGGCATTACCCTTAACTCCTCCTCACTCACTTTCACTCCCCTCATCCAATCCATCAGCAAATCCTATAGGCTGCACCTTCAACATATATTTGGAATCAGACCATTTCTCACTACCTCTACAATGGCCACTCTAGACCAAGCCACCGTTACCTTTCGCTTGGATTGTTGCGATGGCCTCCTAACTTGTCTTGCTCCTCATTTTTTGCTCTACATGACAGGCAGAGGGACTCTTTACAAGATAAACCACATTGTGCCAGGTGCAGTGGCTCACACCTGTAATCCCAGCACTTTGGGAGACAGAGGCGAGAGAATTGCCTGAGCCCAGGGGTTCAAAACCAACCTGAGCAATTTGGCAAGACCTCATCTCACAATAAATCAAAATATTAGCCAAGCATAGTGGTGAGTGTCTAGCTACTTGGAAGGCTGAGATGGAAGGATCACCTGAGCCCAGCAGGTAGAGGCTGCAGTCGCTGTGAGCATGCCACTGCACTCCAGCCTGGGTAATGGAGTGAGATGCCTACTCAAAAAAAAAAAAAAAAAATTAATCACATTGTGTTGCTCTTCTGTTTAAAACTTTCCAGTAGCTTCTCATGCAGAGAATGACCCATCACAATGGTCTGCAAAGACCTGCATGATTTGGCCTCTGACTACCTCTCATATCTCATTCTCTACCACTCTCCTTCATTCAACAAATTCGAGCCACACTGGCCTCCCCATCATTATTTCAACACACCAAGCTTGTTTCCATTTCAGAGCTCTTGTACTTGCTTCTTCTGCCTGGAATTCTTCCTCCAGATGCCTGCATGGCTCCCTCTCTCACTTTGTTCAAGTCACTGTTCAGATGTCACCTCATCACATGGCTCTTCCATGACTGCCTTATAGAAAAAAGCCACTCGTGACTCATTCTCCTTTTGCCTCATTTTATTTTTCTTCATAGCACCTAGCCACCTGACATATTAAATATTTGTTGATTTATTTGCTTAGGGTTTAGACTATAAGCTCCATGTAAACAAGCACTTTGTTAGTTTTGCTCCCTGCTCTGTCCCCAGTACTTAGAGCAGCACCTGGCATTTAGTGGAATTTTCCGGGTTTGGCAATTGTTTGGATATGGAAAACAAAGTCTAGGAAGCATTTGAGGGGTTAAAGATTTCTAAAGCAGGGTTTTATAGAATAATTTATGTGCTTATTACCAAAAATGTTTTGTCCTCTGGCCCAGTTTATCTTGGATACCATTAGATGTCACCACGTGTTTTGCTCCATTAAAGCCTCATTAATGCAAAAATTCCAAGACTCCTGAAGAGCAAAGTATGATACCAGATCTGTGACTGGGCGAGGCAGGAGAACTGCACTCCAAGAGAGCACTTAGCTTGCTTATATACTAAGAATCAAGCACTGGGTCGGGGAGGTCATCTGCTCTGCCGAGCCAGGACTTAACTGTGCTAAGGAATGCTGGCTGGTCAGGGGAACCATGTGGGTCTGTATTCACGCTGTGGATACGTCTGAAGACTCCCTGTGTGACAGGCTTATAGGAACAGAAGTGACAGGGGGAAAAAAAAAAAAAGGAATGGCGGCCATGGTCAAATCCAGAGAGTCCAATCCAGAGAAGTTGATGTCCTGCCAGGTCTCACCTCCTGAGGTGAGGGAAGAGAAAGGACAAGTGTATTAGTTTCCTAGAGCTGCTGTCACAAAGTGCCACAAACCGGGGCTTTAAACAACAGAAATCTATTCTCTCACAGTGCTGGAGGCTAGAAGTCAAAAATTAAGATGCCAGCAGGGCCACGGTCCTTCTGACTCTGCACGGAATTTGCCCTTGCTTCTTTCTAGACTGTGGAAGCTGAGATTGCTTGTGGTCATCTTCAGAGGCTCAAGGGAGGAAGCCCAACTACAGCAACAAAGAATGAGGCCAATACACAGAGGGAAGCAGAACTGAGAGGTGGAAAGAGTAACAAAGTTATTCAAGACAAAATTGGAGCCCCCAAATCCAGATGGACCAGAAACTGTCTCTAGCCTGTACCACACCCCATCCTTTCCAGTTAAGGGAACCAATAAATCTCTTTTTTTGGATTAAGCTAGTTTGAGTTGGGTTTCTGTTACTTGCAACCAAATACTGTAGTTCTTACAAATACAACATATATCTTTTCAACAAATTTCCCTTTTTCTGGGATCACTTGTCTGAGTCTGTAATTCACTTTCAAAAGGACCTAATTGAAATAATGAGGGAGGCATGTGACTCCCTACATTATAGTTGAGAAAACCGTGACTGAATAATGTTCTCAAAGTCCCACCATTAGTAAATATCAGAACTAATATGTGAACTTAGGAAGGAATTCAAACAGTAGGAATCTGGGATGTTGTTTTTCCCCAACATATTTTCTTATATTTCTTCAGAGGATTTGAGTAATGATAAAGGATAAACCAGTCATGTCCCAGTCCCACAACTCACTTATCAAGTTATTGAAACTCTCTGTGCCTCAATTTCCTCCTCTGTAAAATGGGGGTGATAATATGATCTACCTCACAGAACTGCATAAAAATTAAATAAGATTATAATATATAGATATTGTGTAGAGAGATACAGACATAGATATACACGATGCATACATAGTGCAGCTTCTGGCACATAGAAAACATTTAATACAGGTTAGTTATTATTACAATCATATCATCATCATCATCTTCATTTTCATTACATTTCTGGGTTTAAACCCAAAACCATCAATCTGAGCCTACATTCTTTGTCGCTAGCAGAGGGACAGCAGCACTTGCCGTCAGCTTATTCTCAAAGGTTCAGGTTTTGGCTGTTGCTGGTAGAGCATTTTAATGTGCCTCAGTGTTTTCATTTTGGTTGTTTTGCTGTACCTGCCCCCTGAGGCTGCTGTAGCAGAGAGATCCCCAAGAAAAAGAAATAAATAAAATAAGCCATGATGAAGCCCTCTTGCCATTCTCTTTGTGCAAGTTGTTTTTCAGTGCATCTTTCGGTAACCAGGCTGAGACTCAGAATCCAGTGGATCAAGCACAGGTTGTGGCACCTGGAGGTGACAGATTGGGTGGGTCGGGCAAGTGGATATAAGGACAATATGGGGTGGCTTGGTAGACAGCAGCCAGGTCAACAGTGCATTCTGGAAGCAGTCGTTTTCAAATTCATATAACAGCACGAAGATCACTCATTAATTAGAGCCACAGATATTCAGAAGCCAGCTTAGCAAACTCTAAAGATTATTTTTAACCATGCACATGAGACAGCCGGGCTGGCTCCCCTGGCAGCTCTGTCAATCTCAGCAAATCTGAGTTAGAGTCACAGAAGGTGACAGCAGGGGAAATGGTGGGCCATGACTGCATTCCTCTTGGGTGTGCGACAATTGAAGACAAGCCTTTAGGCTAGGCAGACCCACCCATGGACCAGCCCATCATGGCAAATGAGAACTCCCTTTCTGTTATCAGTACTTGTTCAGGCTTTTCACCGTCTCCTGCCCTTGACTGATGAAGAGTCAAGTCCCTGATCCATTGATATTGCCTCTTGCTTTCAGTTCTGCTCTTCGGGATTTGAAGATGAACTTCAGCATCTCTACTTTGACTTTTAGTGGTTTCAAGGGAAGGCGTGCATCTCCAATCTGTCTGCTTGGATAACATCCTCCCTGGCTAAAACCTTACCATGCACAAGTCTTTCCTGACTCTTTTCCCACTTACCCAATAAAGGGTACTGGACAACATTCCTACTCTTATCTTCCCTCTTCCCGAGAGTCTGATTCACTGAAGCTGAAGTGAAGACCACCCATCTGAATTTTCTTCCTTTCTTTTTTTTTTTTGAGTTGAAGTCTCACTCCATCGCCCAGGCTGGAGTGCAGTGGCACGCTCATGGCCACCCCAGCATTGACCCGCTGGGTTCAGGTGATCCTCCCGCTTCAGCCTTCCAAGTAGCCAAAACTACAGTGCGCGCTACCACGACTGGCTAATTTTTTGATTTATTTAGAGATGAGGTCTCGCCAAGTTGCCCAGGCTGTTCTCAAACCTATGGGCTCAGGCAATCCCCTCACCTCAGCCTCCCAAAGTGCTGCGATTACAGACTTGAGCCACCGCAACTTGCCTGAATTTTCACCTAAGTATCTTAGGTGATATTGTGCAAGTGGTCTATATATCATGCATTCACGTACATCTGCCTTGAACATTCTCCTCTTTATCTCATTTACTTGTACAAGGACCCTTTTTAGTCATGGTCTTTTAGGTCATGTAGAGGAATGAATTCAGCTTATATAGACTTGGGAAATGGATTGTGCTCATAAAGCCAAGAGCCTATATGGGAGTAAGTGATGAAACGATGCGACAGCTCAAGTTTCTTGACGAAGAAACTTTACAAAGATATAGGTAAGTGTTTGCCACTGTTTTCCACCTCTTATTTATTCAGCCTCCTCTGTCCTGCAAAAATCCTTATCCCAAGGTAAAGAGTAGGAGAAAAGACATCTCATCGTCACCTTTCTGGATCTATCTTCTCTTGGATTCCTCACAGTAGACAGCACCACTGATCTTGCCCTCAGTTCCAGAGGTTTTTACCATCCTTAAATCTACCACTGTGTTTTGAAGATCCTCAAGTTACCTACATTCTATTTATGAGACAGGATAACTTGAGCTCCATTGGGGGTCATAAAACACTTCAGATTAAAAAAAAAAAATTAAGTTGTAACAGCCATAGCCTGAAACAAAAGAGATAAGAAAAGCAACAAGTAACAAGTAACCAGGTAACCCAGGACCATTTCATCTTGAGAAAGAAAGTGGAGACCTTTAACTTCAGACACAGAGAGAGGGACAATGGCAGTTTTCTGCCCTTTAGCATGGTTTAGTCCATTTCTTTTTCATAATCAGACCTCCATGTGGTTAAGACTCTGTGGCATGAAATCTCTGACCTGATGACTTACCACACTCAGCTATCTTGTTTAACCCTCTCGATCATTAAACACAGTGTTTAAATAAATAAATAAATAAATTTAGCAAATAGTCATTAGACTCTGACTCTGAGCCAAGTGTTCTACTAAGTCTTTAATATACAGAAAGGTGAGTTAAGTCAGACGGATTTTTGTTCCCATGAAGCCTACAGTCTAGAGGCTCATTCTTTGGAGGGAAACCAAGGATCGGAGAAGCTAAGTGACCAGTCTAGATTTGCAAATCAAGTAGTGGCAGAGCCATGACTAGAAACCAAGACCTCATTCTTTATTCTCCACAGGATTTAGTTCAGTTATTGAGATCATCATGATCTCTCACTTTTGACATCTTGGGATGCAAGTACTGGGCCAAAGGCTTTAAATGACTTTTCCTGCAGGGGTGTTCAGCAGGTTCTGACCATCCACCCTGTTCCCTCAATGATCCCCATCTCCTGGTGTTCATGCCCTTGTGCAATCCCTTTCCCAGAAATGAGTAATGATTCATTTCTAGCAAATAGAAAACAGTAGAATGGTAGGATGGCACTTCTGATCTTAGGTTATAAAAAGACTGTGGCTCACACCTTGGATGTGCTCTTATTCTCTTTTTCTCTCCCATCATTTGTGCTGGGGAAGCGAGCTGCCATGTTGTGAGTAGCGCTATGGAGAGGCCCATGTGTTGTGGTGAGAAACTAAGGTCCTTAGTCAAATAGCTCAGAAGGAACTAAAGCCTGCTGACAACCATGTGAGCGAGCTTAGAACGGAATCCTTTAGCTCTAGTTGAGTCTTCATATGAGACCACATTCCTGGCCAACAGCTTGACTGCAACCTCATGTGAGAACTCGAGCCACAGTCATCCAGCTAAGACACATCCATATTTCTGATCCATAGAAACTGAGAGGTAATAACTTTTTTTGTTTTAGATCATTAAACTTTGGGTAATTTGTTATACAGAGATAGATAATACAGCATATTTGCTGCCTGAGCTTTTAATTTAGTCCTTTCCTGCCTGGATGCCTCTCCAAGGGCCCACTCAGCCTGGTGATAATTAGAACTAAGAGACTGGAGTGTGTTGAGGGCACCGGAGTTGGAGGAGAGTGGCCAAAGCAGCAGAAAGTAATTCTGTAATGACTTCATCCCTTAGAAAATGGCTGTAGAGGAGCACAGGACTGGAGAATAAAGCCTCTCTGTCATGCAAGTCCAGCTGGGCTGGGCATGGTCTCAGTGCCAAGCTTGGGCTGAAAGTGTTAAAGACTGTGGACTTCTCCTTGGCAAGATTGGAGCTCCCAGCAGGTCACAAAAGAGAGAACGAAAAGGGAAAGGGAATTGGGGCAGCAGTACAGAGATTGGAAGCTGTTGTTAGAGTCCAAATGACCAGGCTGTGCTACTTACTAGCTGTGTGACCTTGAACAAATTGCTTAACTTCTCTGGATCAAACATTTAAAATGAGTATTATAATAATACCCACTTTGAGTGGTTATTTTGAAGATTACATGATACAATATAGGTAAAGTTTTTAGCAGAATGCAGGAGAATAGTTGATATTGCTATTATTCCCAAAAGGAGCCCAAGGTGGAGATTTTACCTAGATTGTTTCCACTACAATTTGGGTAGGTGGAAGGGGCCAGCAGGACCCTCCAAAGTAGAGCTGTGCAGGGCAACTTGGTGAACCCTTCTAAAAAATAAATGCATGAATACAAGTCCAATGGAGATTCCAGAGACCACCTCAAAAGGGAATCAGAACATCAGAGGATTCTATGAAAAAGCCCTGTAGCCTATTGAATGTAGGGTAAACCTTCAGATGTGGCTCAACTCTCATTTGACATAAAGAAACTCTTACAGAGAGATTATTCCAAGAAGTCAATGAACAAAAATGGGCAAAAGTTCTCATCCAGAAGTCATGACTCATGGTTCTCCAGAGAATTTATATAGGAGCAAAATCCAGGAGGGTGAATTCACACCTCATTGATGTCAGCAATTTCACACTGAGGAGAAAGTATCAGTCTAATGAGTTGGAAAACCAGATAATATTAGAAGAGAAGTGATGCTTCAGAAATGATATGAAAGTTTTTATAGAAAAGATCACAGAAAATCTGTGATTATAAAGGATATACTTGATTGATCACAGTTGGGTAGAAAGATTTAAAAGGATGAAAAAACTGAGTAATGTATGACCACTTTCCAAAGTTTGCAGAGGTTATGTTTCTGAGTCTGATATATTTTGAAAATTGTTCTTGTGTTGATATTGCATATATGAATCTAACATAATTCTGAAGATGACTATTGTATACAAGGTCCTCCAGAGTACATTATATGATGGGTTATCTGTATATAATCAGTCCCTAAAGTTTTTGAAACATTAGTAGGTAGAAGCAGGAAAGTACTTGTTTTAAATTTACAGATCATTTTCTGAATCTAGATTTAGAGATCTTAATTTGCCTTTGGGGAAGACTGCTGTCTTAAGAAAAGTTTCAGAATGACCCTTTAATTATCCAGTTGTAAAACATTATACTTGTCATTGTTCTTGAAGAAAATGGAGATGTTATTGCTAAACTGACTGTAGATACTGATCATGTAAATTATAACTCTACCAGTTATTGAGCACTTACCATGAGGTCATAAGAACCACTTTGGATGCTCATTAAATATATAGATTCTAAGCTCTCCTTAGAGATCTGCTTTGCTAGGCATTGGGTAAAGCCGTGGAACCCACAGGTTTAACTGAAGCCTCCACTTGTTCCCAGGATAGGGCAAGCTTGGGAAATGGTGCCTTACATGGTTCATGTCAATCAACTGTGACAATTGTCCTCTGAAGCAGGTACAATTATTGTCTCTATTTTACATAGGAGGAAACCAGCTCAGAGTGTAATATACGGCATACCCAAGACACTAACAAAAAGGGGAGCTGCTGACACTAACACACAGGGCTGCCTGTCCTCAATGCCCGGCGCATAGCCATGTTACTGCCCTGGCTGGTAGATATAGTTGAGCAAGGCCATCTCTTAGCTGACTGGCTAATTCCCCGCTGGTTCTCCCCCCACTGGGTTGGGAGTGGGCAGTTGCTTGCAGGGGCTGCGGCACAGAGCGGAAGAATGGAAGGTCTGAAGTCTTCTTGGTGAGAGACTTTATGAACTCTAAGCTCAAGCAGGGCTGTTTAGGGGCCCAGGAGATGAAATAGGGCACAGAACTGGAACTCTGCACGCTGGACAGGGATGATATTGAGAGTATCAGGAGGTAGTATCCTCAGAAGACCACTGGTAATTTCAGAAGGAGTATCTAAGAATCTCCCTTGGATGCTGCCAGGGCTATGACATGGGACGGGGCACCTGGAATGGAAGAGGAAGAACATGATGTGTGGTGATTGTAAGTAGGTAGATTGTTTTATGAGCATATTAGACATCCCCTTGGGGACTGCTCCAAATAACTGAGGAATGCTTTTTGTAAGGGAATTTGAGATCAGGTGAGCTTAAGCCATTGTCATGTGGGCAGTAAAAGTTAATGGGACCCCATTTTATATCCACAGACTGACTGAGACCTTGACACTTAGATAACACAATTGGGTTTTTAAGGTGTCTAGACCTCATGATGTGCCTGAAGGACAGGTGCTGTAATATACTACCTAGCCCAGTAGGACGGACCCAATAAAGATCTTTTGTCTTGAGCAGAGGGATTTTGAGCTTCATAGCCCCCCTCTTTCATGAACTGCTCCTCACTTTCTTTTTCCTTCTTATTCTATAGCTCTGCTTTATTTCTGGCAAGTTCCAAGATCCCTAGGCCCTTTCTTTTGCTCTACTTACTTCATATTTTGCTCAGGAAGAGAGTGGGAGATGTGGGATGGTGATTTATTGAGTGATGTGTGAGATACTGTCCTAAAAACTCATACACACACACACACACACACACACACACACACACACACACACACACACACACTACTATCCCATTTAATTCTCACCTTCACCCTGTGAAGAAAATGTTGTCCATCCATAATAATGAGGGCTCTTCTGCCCAGGCCATGGAGATAAGAAAAATAAAGTTTCATTTTGAGAGCCGAACTCTTTAGATCCTTACACAATGGATGAGAATAGCCACTTACAGTGAAATGAAAACCTGTCTGTGAAGATGTGACTGAGGGGTTTGAGACCCTCTTCTCCTTGCCTTCAATGCCATTCAAGGTGACCAGAGAGGCATCCTTAGAGGGATTGTAATTGAAAAGTGGAAACCGAGCAATTGCTTTCTAGTCTCTTGGGAAAGACAGGGAAAACAGAAGGTTGGTCTGATATAATGGGAAAGGAAACCCAAAGAACTTGGCGGTGCCCAAACACTGAAGAGAATGGAGTGAGGCTCAGATGGAAGGCTGCCTCTTTATAGCAAGTCGGTTGAAGAACGGTGAGCGGTCCACAAGCCACCTTATACAGGAGGCCATAACTGAAATCAACTAAGCAAGTCACAGGATCATATTCTAAGCTTAACAAGCAAGTCTCTTCTATAAGCTCCTAGGTTCCCGGGAAGCCAAGCCTCAGAGTGGGAATACACTCTGTGAGCCACCGTGACCATCAGGTCTGCTCCCGGGCCTTCTAGGTTTTATGCTCCAGTTCATGTGCTCTTGGACACTGTGACTCCTGAAAAATGGACTATCCATGTGTCAATAAAACAAGTCTGGGAGCTTCCCAGGCCATGGGCAGATTCTGGGCTGTGGTGAATTGTTGAGAAGTGTCCGTCTGGTGAGCCACCTGGCCTTCCCTAGGAATGTCCCCCTAAATCTCTAGGCCCAGAGCATAATTTTACACAACAGAAATTGTTACTCTTTCTATTTTGGCAGCCAAACCAACTCACAGATTTAAAACACTTGGCCAAGCTTGATCAAGCAAAACCCCTTTCCCTCTGGCCCCAAAGCCCACACGTATCCCCTCCCTGACTCTCCTTCCAAAGACTTGCCTCCTGTTTTTCCTCCTATCTCTTCACTCCTTTCTCACTGGCCCTTTTCTCCCACCCTACAGCCTCTTAGCGACACACTAGCAGTTTTCCTTGGGGAATTTCTATTCTGGGCCAAGGCTGCATCATGGGAGTAATTGAGCTCTTGCTTCTGTCTCCTTCTGGCCCCCGCTGCTGAGGCTCAGGGCCCCTGCCAGTCTGACTCTGGGGTCCCAGCAGCCTTGCCAGGACCAAAGATCTCTCTCCACTAATGCAAGTGCTTTAGAAGGTAGGATTTATTACTTCAGAAAGCAGTGAGTGTGGGAGGCTAAAATGGTGGACTATCTCTCACAGGCGGTTCAGGTGAGCAGACTGCCCGAGTGGCCTTCGGCCTTGCTCTTGTCTGAGAGAGGTCTTTGGAGACTGGAGGCTTCTGACCTGGCTTGAGGGGTGCAAAAGAAAATGCTCCAAGGGCAGGCTGAGTTTTCCTCAAATGCTGCGGTGGCTTCAGGCTTTTCTTTTATCATCCATTTCCTCCTCACAACAACTTCTCTCTTGAGGACTTTATGTCTCAGAGAAGACTACTAACTTGCCCAAGGTCACAGAGCTAGTAAGTTGATGAAGTAAGAGGCAGAGCGCAGGTCTGTCTGATTGTTACTCTACCCTAGCATGGAAAACCTTGTGAAGGTGGGGTGTGGTATGTCCTCCTGGGTTGGAAGTCCAGGAGCAGCATGGTGCTTCTAGCCAGACCAAGCCTATCAACCACCCTGGTGGACCATCTGTGTTAGGAAGACCAGTCTGTGTGTACCTAGGCACAAGTCTGG
This sequence comes from Tarsius wallacei, assembly GCA_963574415.1. Taxonomy (NCBI): domain Eukaryota; kingdom Metazoa; phylum Chordata; class Mammalia; order Primates; family Tarsiidae; genus Tarsius; species Tarsius wallacei. Next base: position 5,725 of record CAUYQG010211255.1, on the reverse strand, counting down.
CCCATGGAAGACAAGTCATTCATGCTAATTATTCCACCACAGGCACCAGAAACTACCAACTAAACTGATGATCATTACTATTATTATTATAAAGAGGCCTCCATCCTAGATCAGCAAGAAAAATTTGTATCCCCTTCTGCCGAGAAAGGAGTCGATGCAAAGAACTGGATGACTTGGTTTCTAGATCTTTCACCAGCCAATGACTTGCTACAGAGCCTCTGTTGCTTGTTTTGACCTTGGCTTCTTTGTATTTTCTTAGGTGATCAGCAGAAACACTCCTAAAGCCAGCATGACAATCCTTTGACAAGTTTTTAATTTCTATATTCTCAGAACCCTAACTTGTACCTGACATGTGGTAGGTGTGCAGCAGAAGTTTGTTGTGTGCATGGATGAATGAACCAATGGCCATTCAGGTGGGGGAGAGACTCATGGGTACCCATAGTCCTGCCTCCCCTCAGGCATTCTTTTTCTTGATCTTAAAAAGTTTCCTTACTCTGTACCTGATGTCATCAGCCAGGACATAGGAGGCAACTTTGGCATAGATGTCTTCAGCTTAAGTGAAGTCCATTCTGTGAATAGTTATAGCTATGTGAATAATGAATGATGATGATAGTGGTTTGTTTAAATAGACATCTGTGAGGGAAGTTAACCAAGACCTCACCATAAAGGCCCTCCAACCGTGGGCAAGGCCTGGGGAAGATTGTTAAGAGTGCAAACAATGAAAAGCTGTCACAAGAGACAGAAAATTGTTTCTTACAGTCATAATTATATTTTAAAAAGAATGAACTTACATTTTGGTATGTTTTCTTCTACTTGTCTCTTTTTGCATATTTCTTTTTTGTAGAGTTTGTAATGCATATATGTATATACTTGAATCCTGTTATTTTTTTAAATTTCACATAACAAAAACCTTCACCCATGTTGTGATAAACTCTTTATAGACATTAGTTTTCATAGTTGACTAATACTACATTTTATGTGTACCACAATTTGTTTAAACATGCCCCCATTGTTAATCATTTAGTTTCCAACCCCCCCCCCCATTATAAATGAGTAATTCTGCACAGAAGATCTTTGGTCATTAAACTTTTTTCATATTTGAGACTATTTCCTAAAGATAGATGGTTAGGAGTTGAATACTGGATCTCAGGGAGTGATATACCTAAGACTCTTGATAATATACAATTGCTAATTCAGGAAATTTTCTCACTGTTCTTCAGAATCTAGGCTCTGGGTTCAGATAAGCTGAGTGTAAACACCTGCTCTGGCATTTACCTATGTGAACTTGGGTGCCTTGGTTGACCTTTCTAAGGCTCAGTTCCTTCGCTATGAATTGTGGATTATGACTTTACCTTCCTCATGGGACTACTGTGAAGATGAACAAGTAATACAGACAAAGTTCAGTGCTTGGCATAGGGTGTGCTCCCTGAATATTAGTACTATTAGTTTGTCTATCTTTGGTTATCAATGAGGAGAGATCTTTATATTTATGTTTATCATCTGTTTATATTTCCCTGCATGTGTATGAATTAAGATATATAATTATTTTTTGAGAAAGTAGGATTTATTAAGAAGACCGAAAAGCTCCCCCAGCAGGAGGGGAACCTGAAAGAGGTTGCCCAAGATATATAATTTTAAGCTGAAAAACGAAACCATTAGGGACTACTTATTAAGCAAACTAGCAGGCATTATAGTTCTCTTTTGCCCCCTTTTAGAAAGCATTGCCGACCAGGTTGGCCTCCATCTTCTGGTCTTAATCTATCAACCTCCTGAGTAGCTGGGACTACAAGGGCATGCCACCATACCATGCCTGGAGAATATAGCTTTCTCAGGATCCACCTAACCTCAAAGAAAAGGAGGTACTAGTGCCCTGTGGTTTCTACACAGCATCTGTCTTCTGGCTCATTTCAGAATCTATCATAAGACTGTCATCTTTGTCTTTAAATGTTTCCTTTGAGGCTAACTACATTCTTAAGTATGATTTTTATTATGCTGAGAGATCCCATGGGAACATATCACTAGTTGTGAAACAAATTTGGAGGGAAAACTAGATTTGATTTCCAGAAATCTGTAGTACCGCTGACTTCTCCGGGAGTACATTTCCCGGTAAAACGAGAATTCCCAGGGCAAGAAACTAGTTGGCCGGAGGCAGCTCTAGCCCTTTGGGAGCCCAGAACAGCCCAAGCAGCTGCTGCAACTTCCTTCCTACTGACAGTGTCTATAAATCCATTTCCTGTCTTGTAATTATGTCTCATGTGGTAATTAGCCCCTTTATATCAATGAAACCAAATTTCCATGTGTAGTGGAGTGAAGCCCAAGTGTATGCGATGAATCGAAATGCAGCTTTGGCAAGTGGGGATCTCCAAGATCTTGGGGGCAGAAAGGACAGCCCTCCACTTAAGGAGTCTTACTATCCAGGCGCTGGATGCTTTGCATGTACCATTGCATACAATCCCCACACTAATCTTTCCTTTCTAGAACCTCTACCTTCACGTCATTGACTGAGGCCAGCTTCTGCACACTCAGGTAGAAAACCAAACCACCAGCGATGCCTAGATGAACGGATGGTACTGTGTGCCAATGGCTCTGCAGGGTGCGAGGGCAAAGGTACTGCAGGAACTAGCCATAGTTAGTGCTCCTAGGACCACTGGCCTTTCACAGTCCTGAGTATACACAGGCAAACATGGAGCCAGCATCAGGTGGGGCAGAAGTCCCGGCAGGCACTTCATGATGCCAGGATCCTAGAAGCCAGCGCAGACACCCAGCATTGGGGGGACCATTTGGGGAATTACTGCAGCTCTTGGGAGGACAAGGAAGGAAGCATGGGCAGAGACAAAGCCGGGCAAGGGGAAGGTGCGGTCGGAATGGGTGAATGCAGGTTCATGACCTTGTGGAGGGAATTTGGCCACAGTGAACAAAGAAACCACACATCTGTTTATCTCACCCAGCTCCATCTTATTCCTCTCCTTTCTTTTTTCCTTTCGTTCTTCTGACTGTATTTGGGAAGAGTTTAGTCTTTTGGCTTGAAAGAGAATGGGGGGTGGCAGTGAACACAAATTGTGAGGAAGGCTAAGCAAAGTGTAGAAAGAATATTGGATTAGCCTTGAATCCTTTGAGCAAGCTACTTAGATACCACTAAGTCCCTGAGAGATCTGATCTCTAAAATGGGGTAATAATTGCTGTCTTGCACACCTCGTAGGACAGAAGGGGAGGTGGACCACGTCCCTTTTTGACTCACAGGAATGTCTGAATATGTGCTGGTTTTTCAGTGACGTGTCTGGGAAAACATGTATAAAGGCAGGTTTATGTGTAAGTATGTACACATTCCCAATTCCACATACACACGGTCAATTGAATATATATCTTCTTGTTTTTTTTTTTGTTTGTTTGTTTTAAGTTGGAGTCTCACTCTGTCCCCAGACTGGAGTGCAGTGACCGCTTCCGGCCACCGCAGCCTCGACCTGCTGGGCTCCGGCGATCCTTCCGCCTCAGCCTTCCGAGTGGCCGGAACTACAGGCGTGCGCTACCACGCCCGGCTAATTTTTTAAATTTATTGTAGAGATGAGGTTTCGCCTGCCCCGGCGGGTCTCGAACCCGCGGGCTCAGGCAATCCACTCACCTCAGCCTCCCAAGGTGCGGGATTACAGGCTGAGCCACTGAGCCCGGCTTATCTTTTTGTTTTTTAGGAATTTAAAACCACCACGTATAATAATAAGTAGTTACTACTTAGTAACCACTTACTCTACGTTAAAACCTTTCTGGGTTCTGTATATATATTCTCTTATTTTATCTCCCAATTCCTATGAAGTAGGTATTATTAGCCCCATTTTACAGAAAAGAAAATGGAAAGTCCAGATTAAGTGATTACTCAACATTCTAGACCTAGAAAGTGTTAGAACTGGAACTTGAAACAGGTCTAATTTTCTGAGTCTTTAATCTTAAGCATTACATTGTTTCTAAGAACCTGGGCTTTTCTTTACGTTCAGAGGCATTTTCAGACTCAGACTCAAATACCATTGCCCCCTAAGTTGACTCCCACCTTTCAGTTTCCTCATTTCAAGCAAAGTGATCTAATGCTTGAAATAAGAAGGGCTTGGGGGTATGCTATGACTTGCATCTCTGCAGAGTTCCAGAATGTTTCTCCAGCCCCCTCCCCAACACGCAGGGAAGGGGACCTTGGCCAGACTTCAGGCTCTGGACAGCAATACCAGAGGTTCTTCCTGGGGCGGGGCGGAGTGGGGGGGGCGGGGGGGCGGCCCTTCTAGGCCAGAAGCTATCTGCCTGGAGAAAGCTCTGGATCCCTATGCCTTCTCCTTGCCTCTTTTTTCCTGTACTGGCACCCTCTGTTTCTCACTACACAGAAATCTAGAGGGGTTTCACTATAAGTCCAGCTTCTTTGCCAGGCCAAGAAGTCCTTCCCCATCTTTGCCAGTTTCGAAGAGTGAGTTGGCAATAGCTGTAAGGTAGGAGTGAGAGCATGATCTCCAGGGCCGTGGGTTCAAATCTTGGCCCTGCCCCTTGGCTGTGTCACTCAACCTCTCAGGCCTTCCTTTTCCTCCTTTATTTTTTTTTTTAAAGAAAGAGCTAATAACACCCATGTTGTATGATTGTTGCTGGTATTAAATTAATATAAAGGACTTGGGACAGTGCTGAGTAATATTAAGTGCTCAGTAGCTCTCACTTTTAACCCATCTCAGATACTTCACTAAGTGCTTTGCACACGCAACCTTCATTTAGATCTCACAACAATCCTATGAAATAGATGTCCTTATTATCCCCATTTTACAGATGAAGAAACTGAAGCTTACTGAAGTGAGAGAGCTAGGATTTAAGCAGGACTGCCTGATTTCAAAAATCTGTGCTCTTATATTCTACTATTCACAAAACCATACTTACTTACTATAGCAAAAACATGGAACCAACCCAGTTGCCCATCAAAAGTGGAATGGATAAAGAAAATGTGGTATGAACACATGATGGAATACTACACAGTCATAAAGAAGAACAAAATCATGCCTTTGCAGCAACATGGATGCAGCTGGAGGCCCTTATGCTCAGTGAACTATCACAGAAACAAAAAACTGAATACCAATCATAAATGGGCCTTAAACATTGGGCACACTAGCACAAAGGCAGGAATAACAAACACTAGGCACTGCTAAAGGTGGGAGGGACGGCAGACAAGGGGCATACAATCACCCACTAGGTTCCATGTCCATTACTGGTGGAGGGAGAAGGCTCACTAGAAGCCCAAACCTCACCTTCATGCAATTTACTTATGTAGCAACTCCTCACATGTACTTCACAAACTTACAAACAAACACAACCAAAAAAGTATGTTTTTAGCCGGGCTTGGTGGCTCAGCCTGTAATCCCTCGCCTGGGGAGGCTGAGGTGAGTAGATTGCCTGAGCCCACGGGTTCGAGACCCGCCTGGGCAACTTGGTGAGACCTCATCTCTGCAATAAATCAAAAATTAGCCGGGCATGGTAGCGCATGACTGTAATTCCAGCTACTTGGAAGGCTGAAGCGGAAGGATCGCCGGAGCCCAGCAGGTCGAGGCTGCAGTGGCCGGGAGCGGCCACCGCACTCCAGTCTGGGCTACAGAGTGAGACTCAAAATCAAAAAAAAAAAAAAAAAGAAAAAAAAGAAATGGAGTGCTACATAGAAATAAGAACAATCAATACACACAACAACATGGATGAATCTCACAGGCAATGTGCTGAG
>CAUYQG010211254.1:0-27868 GCA_963574415.1 Tarsius wallacei | reverse complement strand
CTACCACGCTCAGCTAATTTTTTGATTTATTGTAGAGATGAGGGCTCGCCAAGTTGCCCAGGCGGGTCTCGAACCCGCGGGCTCAGGCAATCCACTCACCTCAGCCTCCCAAAGCGTGGGATTACAGGCTGAGCCACCGAGCCCGGCTAGCAGTGACTTGTTTAAACTAACAGAGCCATGGAGAAGCAGAGTTGGAACAAAATCTCCCAAACACTGGTCTCAAGGCTCCTAGACCAGGCAAACAGCTGTGGGACTTCACCCAGAGGGACCTCTGTGTGTTCTGAGGAGGACTATAGAGTCTAGTGGAGCAATGGGTGTGAGAGAGAGCAGAGCCCTGGGCAGAGTCCGGTGGAGAGCAGCCATCACCCTAGAGCCTGGGCAAAACCCTTTGCGCTCTGCTGGGCCGGCTCTGTCAGGAGTTTGTGGACCTTGCTGGGCAGGGCTGTGTAGGGGCACCTGGGTTGGCCTTGGCCTGAGAATAGTCTTCCTGAGGAGGCTGGGAGTTACTCATTTAAATTACACTCAGAGTTGAGGGGAAGGAGGTTAGCCTTCCAGGGGCTCAAGCGCCCAAGTTTGAGACTTAATCTGTAAATTTAAATATAGGCTAATGCTTAGAATGCCTGTTGGCAGATCTAGTCATTGGCGCCCACATACGTGTTTCTTTTTCTTTGAGTTGGAGTCTCACTCTGTCACCCAGGCTAGAGTGCAGTGGCATGCTTATGGCCACCGCAGCCTCAACCTGCTGGGCTCACGTGATCCTTCCACCTCAGCCTTCCAAGTAGCTGGATCTACAGACATGCGCTACCGTGCTCGGCTAATTTTTTGATTTATTGTAGAGATGAGGCCTCGACAAGTTGCCCAGGCTGGTCTCAAACCCCTGGGCTCAGGCAATCCTCTCACCTCTGCCTCCCAAAGTGCTGGGATTACAGGGATGAGCCACTGTGCCTGCCTACATATGCATTTCCGTTTTTTCTTTTTTCTTGAGTCTGAGTCTCACTCTGTCACCCAGGCTGGAGTGCAGTAGCACACTCATGGCCACCGCAGCCTCGACCTGCTGGGCTCAGGTGATCCTTCCGCCTCTGCTTTCCAAGTAGCTGGAACCAAACCACAGGCGCATGTGCCACACCCGGCTTGTTTTTTAATTTATTGTAGAGACGAGGTCTCATCAAGTTGTCCAGGCTGGTCTTGAACCCTGGGCTCAGGCAGTCCTCTTGCCTCGGTTTCCCAAAGTGCTGGGATTACAGACTTGAGCCACCACACCCGGCCTACATATGCATTTCTGATGAGACCTTGCTTTAACTGCAAAATTCCTTGTTAAGAACTGTGGTGGCCTTTGAAATCCAATAAAATTCACAAGGATTTTGCAAGCACTTTCTATAGACTTAGACACATAAATACTATTTTTGTGTGTTAATATTTTCTTTTGAAACTAAGACCTTAAGTAAATGCTGATCTTTTATAGCTGGTTTGTAAACAGGACTTTAATAAATGCTTTTTGAAATCTTTCCCTATTTTGGGGATTGCTTAAGTAGTTACGTATTTATACACATGTATACATATTCATGGAATTTCATGGAGGTGGAGAGGATAGAAACATTCTTTTGTTCTCTATAATTCAGTAGTTAGTTCATGCCTGTGTATCCATAGTGATGTGGGCCTTTCCAGGTGAGCTTGGTGGTCAGCAACAGCCTAGGATTGGCCACGGCTAAACCAAAATGCATTTGATTTTGCGGCATACTCACAGTCCTGATCACCTCTGAGGTAGTCTCTGTGGCTTGTGGCCTGATTTGGGCAGCCAGAGAGGAGAGCTGCCATAGTGATGAGCATAGTGTGTGTAGTTGGATTTTGTGTCTGCTTACTGGGATGAATGAAGCCAGGTAGGAGAAATTTTTCTACACTGGTGTTAACTGGCACATGATCTGAATCAACAGAAGCACGAGCAAGAGGGTCCCATCGTGAATGGCTGGTTTTCTGCCCCATGTCTTGACCCAAGCAGATGTCCCCTCCCCATGAAGCTGTCCCTGCTCCCGAGTCAGGGCTGTACATGGTGCTGTCCATTCCTGCCTCCCAGTAGTGCACTTTAGCAGAGGAAGAAAAACCACATTTGATCTTCCATTTACTGTTTTCTCTGACCTTTCCGACCAGGTTATAAGCACCTTATGAGAAGAACTCTATACTGGCTGAGCATCCCTAATCCAAAATCTGAAATCTGAAACACTCTAAAATCCAAAACTTTTTGAATGCCAATCTGAGGCTCAAAGGAAATGCTCATTGGAGCATTTCAGAATTTGGATTTTCAGCTTAGCAATGCTCAACTGGTAAATATAAAACAAATATTCCAAAATCTGAAAAATATCTGAAATCTGAAACATTTCTGATCCCAAGCATTTGGATAAGGAATACTCAGCCTTTAGTAACAATAGCCTCTGTTTATGATTTCCTCTGTGTACCTGCCATTTTACAGATGTTACTTTGTTTAGTATGTAACAGAATTCTTTAATGTAGTGTCTTAGTCCCCTGGGGTATGACAAAAAATATTTTAGACTGGGTAGCTTATAAACAACAGAGAGTTACATTGCTCACAGTTCTGGAGGCTGGGAAGTTCAAGATCAAGACACTGGCAGATTCAATGTCAGGTGAGTACCCATTCCTCATAAATGGTGCCTTCTATGTGTCCTTACACAGTAGAACGGGCAAACAAGCTCCCTACGGCCTCTTTTAGAAGGACAGTAGTCCTACAAGTGCTTTGCTCTTATGTCCTAATCACCTCCCAAAGGAACCACTTCTTGATACTATCACATTGGGTATTTGGTTTCAACATACGAATTTTGGGGGGACACAAATGTTCAGAGCATAGAAGTAACTAATGTTATCTTTGTTTTACATCTGAGGAAACTGAGGCTCAGGAAGTTGAAATAACTTGCTCCATGTCACACCACTAGTGTGTGTGGGATTCATACACACGTCTCTCTAACTTATAAGCCCTTCTTTCCCACCACACCACCAGGAAATCAGGCCTTACTCATCTCTGTGGTCTCTATAGTGCTTAACTCAGAACCCAATGCTTAGGGAATGCTCTGTATGATACAAGAATTTGTATCAGAGCATTTGGCCAACATTTCCCAAAGCCCAGCATCCGAGGGTAGAGATCCTGGAAGACTCTCTCCAAAGATGGCGGTCCTTAGCGTATTTTACAGGCCGTTCCGATCTAAACACAGCTTGTTTAGTGTGTGGGCAGGAATTAAATTTTAGAGCATCAAATATCCTTACTGGGCCATTTAGCTACCTGCCTCCTCTCAAAACACTCAAAGCAATTACATGGCAATTAAGATAAATTACTAGACCAATTTTCATAGCAAAGTGATTGGTTTCAGTTATAACTCTGCTCAATATTTAAGTCCTAAGAGAGATCCTCTTTAAAGTTCTTTAAACTTACAGGACTTTCTGCTTATATTCAGAAAGGGCAGTGGGCCTGCAGGGGACAGGGGAAAAAGAAGAAGAGTCTCACTCTGTCACCTAGACTGGAGTGCAGCGGCCGCTCCCGGCCACCACAGCCTCAACCCGCTGGGCTCCGGTGATCCTTCCACCTCAGCCTTCCAAGTAGCCGGAACTACAGGCACCCCTACTACGCCCGGCTAGTTTTTGATTTATTGTAGAGATGAGGTCTCGCCAAGTTGCCCAGGCAGGTCTTGAACCCGCGGGCTCAGGCAATCCACTCACCTCGGCCTCCCAAAGTGCTGGGATTACAGGCTGAGCCACCGAGCCTGGCCTAGATTTGCATTTTTAATATGTGTGATCTGAGCCAAACCCCCTTCAGCTAGCTTTTATCCCTCCTTTGTGTGGCTTCTTTTGAGAATTCAGAATCAACTCCAGGAGCTGCCATCTAATAATGGGGCTAGGGCCCTGCACCCTAGCCCAGCCCGGGGGGCCCATTGGGGATAATACCCTTTCTCATTTCCCTGTCTTTGGGTGCCTTGCTCTTTCCACTGAAGAGCCCACAGGAGCACAAATGCCAGAAGGCGGCCCTGAAAGCGAGCCTTGTTTGCTGGTCCTCTCCTGAACGAAGGCTTGGTTGTCTGCATCCTTCTGAAGGCCTGGGGCGGGCTGAATTTTTCAGAGAGTGGGAAGCCCTAGGGTCCTCTTTGTGCTGCTTCTGAGATCAAAAGGTAGGTAGGTTATGAAGAGGCAGGTCCTTCCTAGGGATGCCAGAAACCACTCCCCCCAGGGAGCCACACAGCATGCAGCTGTGGCTGCATTGGGCAGAGCTGCAGAGACCCAGGAATGGGTGGTGGGTGGGTAGGCAAGAGCACGGCCTCTGCCTGTGGCCCCCAACATCCACGCAGGACAAGCAGGCCATGTGCTGCCTTGCTTCCAGACTGGCAGCCTGGCCTCTCTCACCTGGTCATCACTCACCAAATCTGTAAGCTCCAAGGCCTTTCTAACCCCATTGTCTGGCTTTCTGCAGTTCTTCAAGGCCCCATGAGAAAACTCACCCGCTGTAAGGATGCCTGCTTCTCTTGGTTTTACCTTGGCCTCTCTGGGTGTGTCTTACTTTCTCCCTCCTCTAATGTGACTCAGCCCTCAAAGTTTGGGCACCCTGAGGCTCTTACCATTCTCCCCTGTATTCAGCTCTCACCTATCCCTGAAGACACCAACTTGACCTCTCTTAGCACCTGGTTTTCTCCCAAGGTCCTTTTGCTTCCTGGTGTATGCTTCCATGGGGATGTACCTTAGGCCTGAGCAGTGTGTGTAAAACCAGTTCCGCTTCCTGTCTCTCCTATGGCCTTACTGGTCCAAGTGCGAGACTCCCCCCTTTCCTTTGTTTTCTAGATCACATTTGGTGTCCAAATCCTATCAAGTCTTCTTTTAAAATATTCCTTTATCTGCTCTTTCTTCTGTTCTGATTTCCACTTTGGAAGTCAGTACAGTGTGGAGGAAAGTGCACGAGAGTTGGGGCCAGAGACAGGGTGCGATACTGATGGTGCCATTTTCAGATTTTGTGACCTCAGACAAATCGCCCAACTTAAGCGTTTGATTCATTGTCTACACAGTGGGCACAGGCAGAAGGGTGGACCCCAGCTGGCCACACTCCCTGCTCACTGACCTCTTCGATATAGAGCAGGGTTTCTCAGTCTCGGTGCTGTTGACATTTCTTTGTTATGGGGGGCTGTCCTGTGCATTGTGGGATGTTTAGAAGCATCCCTGGCCCCTGCCACTAGATGCTAGTGGCATTCCTCTACCCTTAGCTGTGACAGCCAAAAATGCCTCCACACACTGCCAAATGTTCCCTGGGGAGTCTGGTCGCTCCTGTTTGAGACCTACTGGTATGGGGTGATGTTAAGTCCTGGGTTGTGGGTCATGACTGTGGACCCAGGTTTTCAGATTTTAACCTTTCAGTCATCAGCTATGCGTATGAAGGGCCCACGTCAATTCTGATTGCTTTTGATGTCTCCGGTGCTGCGCTGATTTGTTGATTAAGTAGTGCCTTTTATTTCACAACTCAATTCAGTGCACACCGGGATTGCATCTTGATTTTCTCTTGCTGGGAAGTGAGAGAGACCAATTCAGATTTGGACGGGAATCCCGGGATGCTCAGTGGGGACACAGCCTGCTGCTTGTGCCCCCAGGCTTAAAGCAACGGTGAATGCAGATTCAAGAACCCTGCCCTTATAAGCACTATGCTACCATTTTTTTTTTTTTTGAGTTGGAGTCTCACTCTGTCGCCCAGACTGGAGTGCAGTGGCAGCTCCCGGCCACTGCAGCCTCGACCTGCTGGGCTTCCGGTGATCCTTCCCCGGCTAATTTTTTTTTTTTTTTTTTAATTGTAGAGATGAGGTCTCACCAAGTTGCCCAGGCGGGTCTCGAACCTGCGGGCTCAGCCTCCCAAAGCGGGGAGCTACCATTTTTAAAAAAATGCATACTATGTGGCATTTTACTAGCATTAACTTATTTGGTCTTCATGAAGTAGGTATTATTTATTTTCTCTTTAAAAATAAGGAAACTGGTCGGGTGCAGTGGCAGCACTTTGGAAGGCTGAGAGGATTACCTGAGCTCACAGTTTCAAGACCAGCCTGGGCAACTTGGTGAGACCTTGTCTCTACACTAAATCAAAAAATAAGCTGGGGGTGGTGGTGTGTGCCTGTAGTTCTGGCTACTTGGAAGGCTGAGGCGGAAGGATCACCTGAGCCTAGCGGGTTGAGACTGCAGTGGCCGTGAGTGTGCCACTGCACTCCAGCCTGGGCAACAAAGTGAGAATACAACTCAAAAAAAAAAAAAAATTGCAAACAAGTGGGAAGCAGGGGTTGGTCCTTGTGAAACCCGTTTGGTTTGCAAACTTGTGTTTATTGACGTTAGGTTCCTACCCTCCCACTGAGGCTGGGAGACAGGGATCCTATCTTCAGGTGTTGACTGAAACAAACTGTAAATTCTTTAGACGGCCTTGAGTTTTCTCAGACAGTCACTTTAAAGGGGGGCTAATCTCATCCTGGTGATGTACCCTTGAGCCATAAAAAATGATATTAGTGTTCGTTCAAGTCTTTAAAGTCTTTAAAGGTCAAAGCTGAAAGATCTATTCAAGAAGCAGGCTTTGAGCCTGGCTAGAGTTTGACCAAAGAGATAATCTTTGTCACTATTCTCTAAATTTGGGAAATGAACAGATTATTAAGGCAAAGCTAAAAAGAAATAGCCAGGACCCCAATTCATGCTGGAAAAGTGAAGGTTAAAAGCCACAGGGGAGGGGCAGGATTGGGAGTTGAGCTGGAACCAGTACTGACAATATTTGAAGGCATGGGTTCATTTTGCTGTGGTTTAATATTTTACAAAAGTTATTTCCTGTCACATAACTGAACTAAATACCACACATGTTTGTAATTGAATATTATGAGCTGCAGAACTTATGTGTTAATACGATTCATGCACCCTGTGGGCCCCCCTCCCATGACCTAAGATGAGGGTAAGGCCTTTTCATTTTCCCTTTAAAGGGAAAACTTTTGTATGAATGATATTTTAAACATTGTCACAGCAAATCTTGAGGAAAATTCCTTATGGAAGCATTTTTACACTGGACCATTCCTGACTTTGGTTTTGTTTCCAGGATGTACATTCTGGAATAGCAGTAAGGGTAACTTGATTACAGACCTCCAACCATACAAAACAAGACTGAGGGTTTGCAGATACAGTTCCAGTCGAGTTACAATGTTGCTCTTGAGGATACTGGTAGGGCAGGGAGTCTGAGAATTCCTTATTTGAGAACAGCCAATGAAACCACACAGATATTGACATTAAGACATTCTTTCTCTAGATTATACACCATTGTTCCAAAGCAAAAAAGTCACAGGCATAAAGGATTCAATTCAGCCCTCTGCAAAAGTGGAGGTTCTGCTTTTTATTGCTGGGGAGGGTGTTTCTGGGAGTCCAGTTGTGTTTCTGAGGGTTGAGTGGGCATTGGCACAGCAGCATCAGTTCCAGTGGGGCTGATACCAGGAGGCTACTGATGGTGTTGGGGATGTCTTCCTGAGCCCTGCTGAATACCTCCTCAGCATCAGTCCCTCCCCTTAACTCCCCACCCCCAATCTGGCAGATTTCGAGAAGCCAGACATTAGGGACCATATGTGAGGGTGGGAACAAAATCTTCAGCTGCAAATGACCTGGAATCCTGCTTCACCACCCAGATGCATCTGACTTGGACAATTTGCAGGAGAAGGTAGAGCTTCATATTTACGTATCCTTTGAATGGTTTCTAAAGAAAAGCAAAGGAAAACTGCAAAGCATAGCAGAAGTAGACTTTTTAGAATAGAGAGGTCTTGGGGAGGGTATGGGAGGGAAGGACTTCGCCAGGAGTTACACTAAATTTGGAGAATTAGACAGTAATCCAAGATTGCCGCCAGAAGGGGGGGGTATCTAAATATAATTGTTAGACAACAATTCTCATTACTAAAGGTAAGACAGCCAGTTGATATAGTCAAGAGGGACAGGAAATAGGGAGGGCTGAGTTATAAAAGCCATTCTCAGAAATGACCCAGATTGATACTGAGCAACCGTAGAAAACTATCCTAGTTTGCTTTTCCCACAGCTTGGCGTCTGAGGGGTGGATCGTGTACCAGGCTTGGTGGAGAAACAGGCTCTTCTCAGGTGAGAACAGCATACTTCCAATTTAGAGTTCCTGTCTCCAGGAAGTGTTGGCTTTACCCTGACGCTGTTTCCTTAGTGAAGGATAGTTGGGTAGTGGAAAGTGCTCAGAAAAGGCAGGAAACCTAACACCAGCCAGTCATATCAGATCTCTGGACCACTGGGGTGGTGGACTTTGGGATCAAACAGACCTGGTTGCAGTCGAGGTCCTGCCTTTTATTGCTGGGCAACTTTAGGCAAGTAGCTTAGGCTCTCTGAACTTTATTTTCCTCTTCTGCAAATTGGTGATAATATTGCCTCTGGGGATGTGAATATTAAATGAGATCACATACAAACAGCCCTTACCATACCATGAGCACATAATATTTGATAAATGTTAGTGTGGTTAGTTGAACAGAATATCTCCAGTTTCTTCCTAACAGTAAAATTCAGTGATTATTTGAATGGGGAGGGCAGTGTAGAGATTTACTTCCTGGAAAAGTGAAAAGACCATAAAAATGATTCAATCAAAAATGTATTGAGCTGTGCCTATTTGTGTCAGGCATTTGCAGACAGTGTGGGGAAATGTCCTGGTGTATGAGACACGGTTCGTCCTTGGAAAGCCCTCACTCTCTCAAATAATAGATGAATTTTTCCTATGATAACTTGAAAGTTTTGATGCACAGATTCTTTGTTTATTTGTTTATTTGTTTGTTTTGAGTTGGAGTCTCACTCTGTCACCCAGACTGGAGTGCAGTGGCTGCTCCTGGCCACCTCAGCCTCGACCCTCTGGGCTCCAGCAATCCTTCTGCCTCGGCCTTCCAAGTAACTGGAACTACAGGTGCGCACTACCACGCCTGGCTTATTTTTTGATTTATTGTAGAGATGAGGTCTTGCCAAATTGCCCAGGCGGGTCTCGAACCCACGGGCTCAGGCAATCCACTCACCTCGGCTTCCCAAAGCGCGGGATTACAGGCTGAGCCACTGAGCCCGGCTGATGCACAGATTCTTTTTGGTGAGACCATTTTTCCACATCAGCACTTCCTATTCATAGGGCTTGAATAGGTCATTTGCAGTACAGGTTGGGTAGTCCTTATCTGAAATGCTTGGGCTAAAAGTGTCATGGATTTTGGATTTGTTCAGATTTTGGAATATTTGCTTTCTGAAATCCAAAATGCTGGCCTTAAAAAATTTCAAATATTGGAGCTTTTCACGATTTGGGATTTTTGGATTAGAATGTTCAACCTGTAGTAAAATTTAGGATACTGAAATTTGCAAAAAACTTATTTTTAAACAACATAAAGTCAATTCACAATAATATCCATAATACTGAGAAGAATCCCAGTGTGATTTCTTAAGTGGGAAAAGGGGGCTGGGCTCAGTGGCTCAGCTTGTAATACTAGCACTTTGGGAGGCCGAGGCAAGTGGATTGTCAGAGCCTGCAGGTTTGAGACCAGCCCAGGCAACTAGGCGAGACCTTGTCTCTACAATAAATAAAAAATTAGCCAGGCATGGTAGTGCGCGCCTATAGATTTGGCTACTTGGAAGGCTGAGGTTGAAGGATCGCCGGAACCTAGCAAGTCGACGCTGGGGTGGCTGTGAGTTTGCCATTGCACTCCAACCTGTGCAACGGAGTGAGAATCCAAATCAAAAAAAAAAAAAGAAAAGAAAAGAAAAGAAAAAGGAGTGGATTGCAGGAATTGTGTGGAAGTGCAGCCTTTGTTCACGTTTGATGTGGCCTGGTTGCCCTCTTGTTGCTGATCCACCATTTAGAATGAAGGGAATAATTAATTATTTACATCTTCCCTAAATGTGGGATTGCTAAACTCTGGTACATCTAAGAGCATGTGCTATGCTTCTAAATACCATCTGTCACATTGAGGTATAAGTTTGAAAAACCACTGTCTCCTATATCCTTGTTACTCTCAGTGCTAACGGACATGTGCATCTACATTTAATTTGTTTTTAACTCAGTACTTTGGCAACAGGCTGCAGAAAAAAATGTCTACTCTTCTTAAGGGGAGTCAAACACTCCCCTGGAAACGTTCAAACCTCGGAAGTGGATTTCTGGACATTTCCACCATAGTACATTTTCCTTTTCCAGCTATGCCTCATGCAAAGTCTTGGGGTCTTGCCTTGTCTCTGAATTTTGTGTGGAATTGTCTTCCAGGAGTTTTCAGGACAATCCAGATGACTGAAAATAGATCTCTGAAAGGTTTGGGGCCGGCGGGGTGGGGTGGAATCCGCAGCTGAGGAACAAGCCAGGGAATCAGACTAGAGGAATCTTAGCTTCAGAGGAGGGAGCTGGGGAGTTGGTGCCAGAAGTCCTGGGTTCCCAGCTCTGCACTAGCTAGATTCTAGGCCTTGGGGAAAGTGGCCGGATGCTGTGGTCTACTCTGGATTGTCATGAAGTTTAAAGATGTCCTCTGTGACAGGGGAACAGGTATAGACCAGACCAACCCTACTTGCAAAGCAGGAACAAAGAAAACAAAACTGAACTTAAATAGATGCTGTGGCTTAAATACTTTTGGATTCCAGTGTCTTGCAGTGGACAGGTATAAGCAGAAGGGGACTGAAGGTAGATGCTTCTAAACTTCTGTAAGCCTTTTCATCTCCCAGAGAGCCTATGGGACCCTGATAGACTGAGGCTCTGAACAGGGTGTGGTCCCCTTTCCCATGAGAGGATTAGGAGGGAAGGAAGCGCTGGGTGGAATTGGTCCTAGTTGTTGACTTTGGACCAACTGACTGATAGGGACTCTGAGACCAGAATAGAAAGATGAGGTCATATAGAGGGAGAGGGCCAAAGAGGTAAGAGACATGGAGACAAGCATAAGAAAGATAATTAAGGAAAGGCAGAAGAGGGAAAGAAGAGGGGAGAATGAGGAGCACCTTGGGAAGCAAGTCTGCCCTTGACCTTGGGGAATCAGAGCCTTGACTGCAGACTCCAGAAAAGCATCAAACTCACTCCTTTTAAGCAGGGGCAAAGGTTTGGGTTTTATTGGGCACAGTACAAAATTCTATTTGGTTGAATTAAACTCACATCACATTTGCCGAGTGCCTTCTTTTTTTTTTTTTTTTTTATTGAGTTGGAGTATAAAAATGTAACCCAGGCTGGAGTGCAGTGGCAGGCTCATAAACACCACAGCCTTGACCTGCTGGGCTCAGGTGATCCTTCCGCCTCAGCCTTCCAAGTGGCTGGAACTACAGACGCACGCCGCCAGGCCTGGCTAATTTTTTGTGATTTATTGTAGAGGCAAGGTCTCACCAAGTTGCCCAGGCTGGTCATGAACCTCCAGGATCAGGCAATCCTCTTGCCTTGGCCTTCCAAAGTGCTGGGATTACAGGCTGAGCCACCACGCCCGGCTACCAAGTGTCTCCTATGGAAGAGTCCTGATTAGGTGTGGGGAAGGGGAGAAGTATGCACTTTGCATAGATTTGAGGTTCAAGGTAGGAGATTTTTTTTGTAAGATGTGCTTTAAAATAAGATTCACGACTGCTTACAAAGCACTGGACTTAATTTCTTTTGTCCTGCTTATGGCAATTCATTTGTCTCCTAATACGTTTAAACACAAGAAACTAACACCACTGTTCCAAATGTCAAAGCTACCAGGGGAAAACTGACTAGGCAGCATGTTTGGCGTAGATCAGAATAAGATTTGGTGTGAAACTGAATTATTTCTTCTCTTGGTCTTCTCTCTTTTCTTCTTTTAATAAACCCAACTAAAGTGAACATTTTCATGATCTCTCTCACCCTACGTGAGGAGTTATTTTGACTGAATTCCCTCTGAGAAGGGTTAGATGGGATGGGTGAAGAAATATTGCTGTCGATTTTCTGTTTTTGAGCCTCCCGGCAGGGTCGCCTTGAACCCCTGCGCTCCCTGCTTGGGGGAAAGTGCTTGATGGCAGCTTCTGCCTAAGGGCAGTGACAGTGAGATGCCCTCCAGAGAGCTAGTGAGCCTGGGCTGCGACTCCGCTGTGTGTGTGTTTGTGCCCTCAGGAATGTGTGGATGCAGCAAATGACAACACTGAGCGCTCTGTCCCTAGCGGAGCCTCGCACCCTCCCTCTCCTGGTGCTGGCTCTTTTCCAAGCTTGAATGATGACATTGGTTGAACCTTCATTATCCACAGGGGGAGGTGAGGAGACGGGTTAGAGGGAGAAAAACAGGCCTTTCCCACGGGCCTCATTCTTGCAGGTTTTGAGCTTTCATGTCAGTAGTTCTCACGGAGTTTTACTTTTGGTCAGTTTGGACATTTGGTTAAAAATCGCAGCACTAAGGCCCACATACTTAGCAACAATACAATTTCTGCTTTTTTTTTTGGAGTTGGAGTCTCACTCTGTTACCCAAGCTGGATTGCAGTGCCACCTTCATGGTCACTGCAGCCTTGACCTCCTGGGCTTGGGTGATCCTTCTGCCTCAGCCTTCCGAGTAGCTGGAACATCAGGTGTGCTCCACCACTCCCAGCTAATTTTTGGATTTATTGTAGAGACAAGGTCTCACCAAATTTCCCAGGCTGGTCTTGGACCCCTGGAGTCAGGCAATCCTCTAGCCTTGGCCTCCCAAAGTGCTGGGATTACAGGCATGAGTCACCATGCCCAGCCCAATTTCTACTTTTGAAAAAAAAATTTCCATGGGTTGTCAACCACCATAGAATTGTTTCTGAGTTGGAAAGAACCCCAGAAATAATTCTAATATAATAACTGAATAACCGGAGAGCTATGCACACAGCTAGTGAATGACAGAGCAGTGCCCAGCATTCAGATGACCCAAGCCTGTCAGGGCTATGTCCTGCACATTGCATCACTCCTGGTGTCATTAGAATAATTTCAATTTATGTTGCATCAGATTGGGCTGAAGTGATCTGTGTTCAAATTCTGGTTTTCCCACACCTGGGTGTATATTCAAGAGAAATGATCACACAAAATTTATACACAAATATTCATAGCTGCATTATTCATAATAGCTAGAAAATGAAAACAAACCAAATGTCTATCAGCTGATGAATGAAAAACAAGATGTGGTACGTCCACACAATGCCATATTATCCAGCCACAAAAAGAAATGAAGCACTGATACATGCTACAACATGAATGAACCTTAAAGACATGATGCTAGGTGAAAGAAGCTAAACACAAAGGCCGTATGTTGTAGAATTCCATTATTATGAACAGGCAAATTCATGAAGACAAAAAGTAGTTTGGTGGTTTCCATGACCTGGGGGAAAGGAGGATGGGGAGTGACTGGTAATAGGTACAGGGTTTATGGGGAGGGGAGATAAAAATGTTCTGGAATTAGATTGTTGTGATGGTTGCACAGCTAAAAGTCACTGAATTGTACACTTTTCTTTAAGAGTGTCTTTTATGCTATGTAAGTTATAACTCTTTAAAGCTATTATAAAAAAATCCTGGTTCCCCCTACCTCTTACTGTGGGTGACTTTAGGCAATGAATCTAAACTCAAGTCATCTCAGCTGTGAAACGGGAATAATAACATACACCTTACAGGGTCATCTTGATACATGAGATCATGAATTTGAAAATGCTTCTAAACTGCAAACCTCACATATTTTGGGGCTGTCAATGGGTTATAAATTCATTATATACTGGGTTTTCTATCTTCTCCTCTTGTATTTTCCACAAGGTCTGGCTACATAGTCATCACTTGAATAAAGGTTTATTGAATTGATTAAAAGTATTACAGGTTTTTTTTTTCCAGTTGTGGTACAAAAGCACATAACATGAGATCTACTTCTTTAACAAGTTTTTAAGTCTGCAAAACAGTATTATTAACTGTATGCACATTGTTGTATGGCAGATCTCGAGAACGTTCTCATCTTACATAACTGAAATTCTGTACCCATTGAACAGCAACTTCTTGTTTCTTCTTTCCCCCAGCTCCTGGCAACCACCATTTTACTTTTTGCCCTGTGAGACTGACTACTTTAGATATTTTGTACAAGTGGAGTCACGCACTGCTTGTCCTTCTGTGACTGGCTTATTTCATTTAGCAAAAAGTGCTCAGGGTTCATCTACGTAGTAACGTGTGTCAGAATTGTATTCCTTTTTAAGACTGAATAATAGTCCATTGCATGTATGTACCGTGTTTTCTTAATCCGTTCATCCATCAATGAACATTTAGGTTGTTTCTGTCTGTTGGCTATTGTGAATAATGGTGCACTGAATATGATGAGCATGAAAATATCACTTTGAGATGTTGTTTATAATGTTTTTATATTATTATTTTTAAAATTTTATTTTAAAGATGTGGGGTACAATTCAGGGTTAGGTATACAAATGCTGATTATGCAGGTAACCTTGTTATGCAGTGTGCCCCTCCCTTCCCTAGCAGTTTCCATCAACTGCCAATCCCACCCTCCCACTACTGCCAGTTTCCCACTACTGCCAATCCCTTTCTTACAGTATGATGATAATTGTTCAAGGTCTGCTTATGAGTGAGAACGTTTGGTACTCTGTTCTTTGTTTCTGTGATAGATCACTGAGTATGATAAGACCCTAAATCCATCCGAGTTGGTGCAGAGTCCATATGTTTGTCCTTCTTTATGGCTGCATGAAATTCCATTGTGTATCTGTACCACATTTTTTAAATCCAGTCCAGCTTTGATAGGCAGCATGGTTGGTTGCATGTTTTTGCTATGTGAATAGAGCTGCAACAAACATGCATGTGCAGGTACTTTTGGGTAGAATAACTTCATATATCTGAGTGCTCTGATGTTGGGTTTCTTTCTCTCTCTCTCTCTCTCTTTATGTATATTTATTTATTTATTGAGTTGGAGTCTCACTCTGTCACCCAGACTGGAGTGCAGTGGCACACTCATGGCCACCGTAGCCTCGACCTGCTGGGCTCTGGCAATCCTTCTGCCTCAGCCTTCCAAGTGTCCGGAATTACAGCTATGCGCTACCACACCCGACTAATTTTTATTTTATTGTAGAGACGAAGTCTCACTAAGTTGCTGGGATGGTCTTGAACCCACGGGCTCAGGCAGTCATCTCACCTCGGCCTCCCAAAGCACTGGGATTACAGTAGGCTGAGGCACCGAGCCTGACCAATATATATTTATAATTGTTATGCCTTCCTGGTGAATTGATCCTTTTATCAATATATATTGTTCTCCTTTGTATCTTGCGACAGTTTTTGATATAAAGTTTATTTTGTCTGATGTCAGTGTGGCCACCCCGTTCTCTTTTGGTTTCCATTTGTACAGAATATCTTTCTCCATTTTTTCTTTTTCAGTTCATGTGCCACTTAAATCTAAAGCAAGTCTCTTGTAGACAGCATATAGCTGGATCTTGTTTTTTTTCCACTCAGCTATCAAAAGAGTTACCATTTTAAATAATTTCTTTGAACTTGGTTAATCTGTAAACCTAAATGCTTTTATATCCAAGCATTTCTCAGGACTAAAGACCTCTAGTAACTTTTTCTCCCTTCATTTTATATTCCTGTTTTTTTCCTCTCTTTTTTATTTTTTTTAACAGAGACAACATATTTGATTTGTTGACAAGACAACAATCTGATCCCAGAGATGTGCTCCACGAACCCGGGCAACTGGGTCACCTTTGATGATGACCCCGCTTTTCAAACTTCTCAAAAGTCAAAGAATTTCCCTCCGGAGAATCAAGGTGTCTGTAGACCAAATGGACTGAAGCTGAACCTTCCTGGCCTCAAGGAATTTCCCAGTGGTTCTTCCTCCACCAGCAACACCCCTCTCTCCTCCCCCATCGTAGATTTTTACTTCAGTCCAGGACCTCCAAGCAACTCTCCTCTTTCTACACCTACCAAAGACTTCCCGGGTTTTCCTGGCATCCCCAAAGCAGGAACTCACGTACTTTATCCTATTCCAGAATCATCTTCAGACAGCCCACTCACCACACCAGGAGCAGTTTCCTCCATACCGCCTACTAAACCAACCTGTTTATCTCATGCGCTCTTACCCAGTGACCACTCGTGCACACACCTGGCTCCCAAGGCAGACCTTCCAGATGAAAGTAGCCCTTGCCAGCCTGAAAGCCAAGGGGCCCAAAGTGGGGATGCTCCCCAGTTTCAGTATTTTCAGGAGGCCTGTGCTTTTTCAAGTCCATTTTGGAAAGATGAAGGCAGTGCCTCCCAGTTGACCTGTGAACAACCAGGAGGCAAAAAGATGTTCTCATCGAGAGACAAGGAGATACCTATTGATCAAAAAAGCCTAAATACGTGCTCCCTCAACTATATCTGTGAGAAGCTTGAACATCTCCAGTCAGTTGAGAACCGAGAGTCACTTAGAAATTTGTCCATGCAGTGTCTGGGTGCTGAAGACGCTGCCTTTTCCTTTGTCCCCCACACACTTTTCAGGAGTCGGCCAAAAGCTGGATGGTCTTTCATGCTGAGAATTCCTGAGAAGAAGAACATGATGTCCTCCCGGCAGTGGGGACCAATCTTTCTGAGAGTTTTGCCTGGAGGAATTTTGCAAATGTATTATGAGCGGGGGTTAGAGAAGCCGTTTAAAGAGTTACAGCTTGATCCACATTGTCGGCTTTCTGAACCCAAAGTTGAGAACTTTAGTGTGGCAGGAAAAATCCATACTGTGAAGATCGAGCACGTGTCTTACACAGAGAAAAGGAAATACCATTCCAGGACAGAAGTAGTTCATGAACCAGACATAGAGCAGATGCTGAAGTTGGGGTCCACAGAGTACCCCGACTTCCTTGACTTTCTGACGACGGTGGAAGAGGAGTTGACGAAACTGCCGGCTGTTTCAAAACCCAAAAAGAACTACGAGGAGCAAGAGATTTCCCTGGAGATTCTGGACCACTTTTGGGGTAAAGTCACAAAAGAAGAAGGGAAACTGGTCGAAAGTGCTGTGATCACTCAAATCTATTACCTCTGTTTTGTGAATGGGAATCTGGAATGCTTTTTAACCTTGAATGACCTTAAGCTGCAGAAACGAGATGAATGCTGTTTTGAAAAAGATCCAGAAAAGAAGGGGATTGACATTCTCGACTACCATTTTCATAAGTGTGTGAAAGTACAAGAGTTTGAGCAGTCAAGAATCATTAAGTTTTTACCTCTGGATGCCTGCCGGTTTGAGCTGATGCGTTTCAAGACTTTGTATAGTGGGGACAGTCTTCCCTTTTCTGTGAAGTCTGTTGTGGTTGTCCAGGGAGCATATGTGGAACTTCAGGCCTTCGTCAACATGGCCCCGGTTACTCAGAGGCCATCCCCCACTGGTTCCTTAAGGTCCTGTGACAATATAATGGTACACTTTCCTGTCCCATCGCAGTGGGTCAAGGCCGTCTGGACCATGAACGTTCAGAGGCAGAAGTCCCTGAAGGCCAAGATGAACCGTCGAGCATGTCTGGGGAATTTACAAGAACCTGAATCCGAACCTGTCATTCATGTCACTGTGGGGTCGGCAAAATATGAGAGTGCCTACCGGGCGGTGGTATGGAAGATAGACCGGCTTCCAGATAAAAATTCAAGTAAATATTCAACACCCCAAATTGATTTGCATGGGACATGGTTGACATATTTTTGCCTTCCTCCTTGGGTTCAAACCAGGCTGACACAGTTGGTGACTTGTCGGCTGAGGCTACACTTACATAGAGGGCCGGGAAAACGACACGTTTAGCTAAACAGCTGGTTTATTTGTTTCCTCTTGCATCTATTTCTACCAGATAAGTTTAAATATTTACATTTTAAAAAAATCATGCTAGACTAGGAATTTTTTGTGGATGGCGGCACTGAGGGAATGTGTAGACATCCGTGGTTTGGGCTTCTTGAGATTAACCCGTCAACGTCAAATGTTAAAAATGTTTCTGACATAGCCAGACTTCCATAATTAACCTTTAAAGATCTGTCATCCACGCGTAAACCTAAAGTTTTTTGTATTCTCAGCCAGTAACGCTTTCTCCTCGGGTTTTGCTCTCTGTTCTTTGAAGTAAGACTGCCTTTCGCTTTACCCAAACTGAGTTTTTTGACTGAATTTACCTTTTTTTTTTTTGAGTTGGAGTCTCACTCTGTCACCCAGGCTGGAGTGCAGTGGCACGATTTAGGCTCACTGCAGCCTCAAAGACCCGGGCTTAAGCAATCTTCCTGTCTCAGCTTCCTGAGTAAGGACTACAGGTGCGTGCCACCATGCCCAACTAATTTTTTGATTTGAAGACATGGTTGCCCAGGCTGGTCTCGAGAACTCATGGGCTCAAGCAATCCTCCCGCCTTGGCCTCCCAAAGTGCTGGGATTACAGGCGTGAGCCACCGTGCCTGACGTGAATTTACCCATTTGACCATCTCTACTGGTTGTGTAGAATTAGATAGACACAACCTAAGTGTTTGTAATAAAATCTGCAAAGAAAACAACCTAGAAGTTCAGAACTTGAAAAGACAGTCCTAGTACCACATTTATTTCAGAGTAGTAAGTGAGTAGGGAACATAATATAATAAAATTAAAAAGCAAAAATACTAGATCTAATTCAAATCTACTTTGAAATTAGAGTTGCTCTCTGTTTTAGTTGAGCTTTTTTCTAGCAGAGCACTGGCGTATGGAGGTAAATTGGGGATGGTTTTGGGGAATCTGAGATGCATATATTCATTCATTTATTCAACTAGATTTTACTGAGCACTTACTGTGTACCAAGTGCCACATTAAGTGCTGGGGATAAAGATGAATAAGATGTGATCTCTGGTTCCTTTAGGACTAGAACTTTCCTTTGGCCCTTCTGGGCTGTGGACTCCCCAGGAAGCATTTTTTGCTTGGGATGGCCCTAGAGCAGTGTTGGACCGCACTGTGGAGGCCTTGGGACCACCTGGTCCATGACTTGCAGTTGTCAACTGATTGGAGCTTGAGCTTCGGACAGGATCCAGCAAGTGACAGACACAGGCCTGGAGGGCCGAGGAACCATAGGCCCCTGTGCAGAAGGGAAGGCCTGGCACGGTCATCTTCTCTGACACTCAGACTCTTCTTCAGGAATTCTGAGTTGCACCCCCACAGCGTTCTCATGACTTGCATTAGTTACATTCTGTTCCCTCTAAATAGCAAGGATACCTCAGCCTCAAGGCAGGGCCAGGTGGTGGTGGGTAGAATGGTCCTAATGGAAGGCCTCTAGTGAAACCTTCTGGCCAACTCTGCCGAGGTGAGAAAGTCTGTATCTTCCATGACATAATCCATGAGATAATGTTTCCTGCCTTCTTGTATAACTTGGCTGGAGAGGCGAGTTCAACCATTTGCAGATGACTTTCCTGCCAAGGAAACCCGTTTTGAGGTCTTGAGTTCAAAGTTCCAAGTGATCTAAAAGTTATTTGTGCCACTTTTAGGTGTGTGGGGTTAAACACAATCAGAATATTGGCTTTTATTTTGCTTAACAAAAAGAAAAAGAAAGGCAGACAGAAAGACAGGCAGGCTGGAATGCCAGCTGGAACCTCCTGGATCCAGAGACCTCACCGGAGGCCTGGGTGATAAACAGACTCTGGTTTTCCATTGGTCCTGGAGACTATCACTGGGACCAGAGCAAAAGGTCAAGTGCAGATTTTGCATAGATTCAAAGTGGTCATTACTTCTCTGAGAAGGGAGCAAAAGGGGCCCAGCCAGCTGGCGTGTCCAGGTGGGGTCAGAGGAACAGAGGATACGTCCCCCCAGGGGTCTCATTCATGCTTGGAGCATAGCAGCAGGAGGCCTGGAAGGAACCAGGCACTGGGTTAGACCTGGCCAGGGTAAGCATGCTTACTTTTCCACACTAATCATCCTTCCTAATTTTGGAAATGAAGCAATGTATAAAGCTTCTTGTGAAAATGATCTTGTGTAGCCGGGCGTGGTAGTGCGTGTCTACAGTTCTGGCTACTTGGAAGGCTGAGGCGGAAGGATCACCGGAGCCCAGTAGGTCGATGCTGCGGTGGCCGTGAGTGTGCCACTCCTTTCCAGCCTGGGCGACAGAGTGAGACTCCAACTCAAAAAAAAAAAAAAAAAAGAAAGAAAATGATCTTGTGTATAATACTGCATTTTCCCAGAGTTAATGGTGTAGTTAACTGATTCAACCGACAAACATTTACAGAGAAGATGGCTTGCCCATTTACTCCACAAACATCTACTGAATTTCCTTTAGGTAGAGGCTGTGTGCTGAGTACTTGGGAGATACAGACACAGACATGATCCCTCCTCTACCAGAAATGTAACAGTCTAGTAGGTGGGACAGACCCAGGAGCAGCTGTGCGAATGCCTGAGTAACAGTGCTGTGTTCCAGTTTGTACAGACACACGCTAAGGTTCCCACAGGGAGGGGGGATCAACTGCCTGGGTCCTTGGGAGGGCTTTGCTGCAAGGCTGGTGATTAAGCTTGGCCTGGAATAAACAATAGAATTCCATCAAGGATAGAAACAGAACCATGACAGCGGGTAGGTGGGAGATCTCACTCAAGTTTTGGGAAGGAGGGAGTGGTGAGAGGAGAAACCGGAATGAGCAGACTCTGTGAGCCCTAATGCGGGGTGTGGGGTTTGTCTGTCAACAGGGCCCCGGGTGTTTTCAGGCATGACTGTGTCAGAATTGTATCTTGTTTCAGAAAGGCAGGTGTGGAGTGCAGAGGAGAGATTTAAGAGTAGATTATAGACACAGGGATGCTGGGAGATGGGGAGAGGTGTTAAGTACAGGCAGTGGCTGTGGGAGGTGAGGGGTGGGTGAGGAATTTCAGAGGAGGAGCCCCCAAGAGATGACAGACTATGGGCATGAGGGAAAGGCAGGGTGAGGTCAGGGGCTCTGGCTTTGGTGAGTAGGCCCGTGATGGTGCCATTAGCTGAGATAACTTGGGATTGTCTCAGTACCCATTCTTTTAAAATGTTTCTCAGCCCTGGCTGGATGTTATTTCTTTTCTCTTTCTCCCCTCCCTCCCTCTCTCCCTTCCTTACTTTTTTTTTTTTTTTCAGAGTTGGGGGTCTTGCTATGTTGCCCAGGCTGGTCTCAAACACCCGGCCTCAAGCGATCCTCCCACATTGGCCTCCCAAAGTGCTGAGGTTACAGGCATGAGCCACTGCACCCAGCCACTGGCCATATGTTAGGAACATTAAGGTATTTTTGTAAAGATGAGGTCTCACTGTACTGTCCAGGCTGGTCTTGAACTCCTGGGTCCAAGTGATCCTCCTGCCTCGGCTCCCCAAAATGCTGGGATTATAGGTGTGAGCCACTGCGCTTAGCCAATGGCCACATGCTAGAATCATTAAAGCTTCAAGCACATACTCATATTTAGGCTTCATCCTTTACCAGTCTGACACTCCCGGGGTGAGGCCCAGGTGTTGATGTGTATAAAGACTCCCCCATGCATCCAGGTTGAAAATAACTGATCCGATCACCCTCCTGTTCTGACACCTGTTCTGGTCCCTTGGCAGTGACCATTCCTCCCTGTTCTGTGTATCCCTGTGTCTTCTAGAGCTCCGCAGTTACCCTTCCATTGATATTTACTAGCAGTTGAACTCACCTAGAATGACAAGAGTGGACATTCCCAGAGAAGCTGGTTGGACTTGATCTTGGCCTCCAGGAATTCATTTAGAAGACTGTCACAGCACCAGGCTCATACAAATCCATGTTTTACAAGTATTTCAGTTCATTATACAGTGATATTCACGGAACAAATCCTTTGGGATCAAAGCTACTTTGCTGAGATCAGGTCTGTGTGCAGGGAGGAGACCCAGGGCAAAGGCAGTGGGGCTGTGTCAGATCGAATCCAGGGGGCAGGGCAGACCTCTGAGCCAGGTTTGGAGCAAGACATTTCTGGGATTACAGGGTCCTGCCCCAAGCTTTTCCATTCATGGGTGAGAGGGTAGTGCGGAGAGTGAGAGGGTGCCTGGGCAGGCTACAGCCTCACCTGCGAAGAATCTGGGATTGTCTCCTTACCCATTGAGAAGAAGCATGGAAAGAGTAAGGTGGGGGCAGAGGAGAAATCCTTGCCCTGCCAGGACATCTCTGTGCTTCTCAACCTCTGTGTGCCCAGGAATCACCTTGCTACAATGTAGATTCTGATTCAGCAGGTGGGACTGGGATACTGTGTTTCTAACAAGCACTCAAGTGATGCCAGTACCTGCCCCAAGGAACACACTTAGAGTAGCAGGGTCCCGGAATGCATCTCTATTTTCCATAGAATTTTTAGGTCAGTTGTGCTTGTAGAGGACAGGACATTTTTTTTAAAGCTCTTTAAAATGTTTCTGAAAAACCCGAATATTAGATATTCAAGATAGTTTCTGAAAAACCTGAATATTAGAAAAAAATTTCAAAAATGAAAACTGAAAGAGAATATATAGTTTAATTATAATTTTTTTTGGCCTTTCTGGAAATTTCTGAGATCAAGATTGACCTTTTTTTATTGGTGAAATCACTGTCCTGTGCTTTCAGAGGTGGGAAGAGCTGCTGGTGCCTTAAATGTCCGTCCCCCCCCGCCGCCTCTTTTTTTGAGTTGGAGTCTCACTCTGTTGCCCAGGCTGGAGTGCAGTGGCCGCTCCCGGCCACCGCAGCCTCCACCTGCTGGGCTCTGGTGATCCTTCTGCCTCAGCCTTCCAAGTAGCTGGAACTACAGGCATGCGCTACGACGCCCGGCTAATTTTTTGATTCATGGTAGGGGTGAGGTCTTGCCAAGTTGCCCAGGTGGGCCTCGAACCCGCGGGCTCAGGCAATTCACTCACCTCAGCTTCCCAAAGCGCGGGATTACAGGCTGAGCCGCCGAGCCTGGCAAATGTCCCTTTTAATATGGATGCTAAATATTCCTTTAATAGTGGGCAAGTCTTTCGTTTTACAGCAAAGGTTGGCCTGGAGCTAAAGTTAGCTCCTAGACTTTATTCATACTAAAGTGTGAATGACCACAGAGGAGTTTAGACCTTGTTGGGCAAGGGAGAGAGATAGAGAAAGGAAGAAAGAGTTGAGGACAAATGAGGACCCTGGTTAGCCGAAGGACGCACATACATGGTGGCACAGAATTAGAAAGGGGAATGAGAGAGGTGAAGAAGTGATTAAATGTTATCTATCTAACATCAATTTTTCTTTCTTTCTTTTTTTTTTTTTGAGCTGGAGTCTCACTCTGTGGTCCAGGCTGGCGTGCCACGGCATGCTCACCACCAGTGCAGCCTCAACCCTGCTGGGCTCCGGCGATCCTTCCGCCTCAGCCTTCCAAGTATCTGGAACTACAGGCATGAGCCACCATGCCCAGCTAATTTTTTGATTTAGTGTAGAAACAAGGTCTCGCCAAGTTGCGCAGACTGGTCTCGAACCCATGGGCTCAGGCAATTCTCTTACCTCCCTCAGCCTTCCAACGTGCTGGGATTACAGGTGTGAGCCACCGCACCCGGCCACCTTTCTCTTTTTTTCTTTGCTCTTTGTCATCAGCCCATTGGCTGCTCTCTCTCCTTCCACTTATATTATCCTCCTACCACTCATTCCCTTCAACCCTCAACAATTCAGTTTCAGTTGTGAAAGTTTGGTTCAAGCGGGACTAGATGCCAGCTAGACCTAAGATTTTGTGACCGCATTCCCGAAAAGGAGGAATAACAATTTCCAAAGATCGAGCGTGCCCCCTGGTGGTCAACATGATTTTCGCTATCTTATTCATGAATTGGGCAGACAACCATTAAGCCACAAACGTGTCAGACATTGTGAGAAACAGCTATATCTCTTCTTACGGGGTGCAAAGTCTAAAGAGGGAGTGTATTATTAAACATAGTAGAGTATAACATGTTTTTAAAAACCAAGCAAAATAAGCCAGAACAGTTGGAAGTAAAAATGTTCTCTTTCAGCATTTTCTAAGAAAAGCAGGTGGAAAGTTGTTGTTTCTCACATGTTTGGAGCACTAGGTCTTCAACTTCAGTTTAATTTTTTTTCTTAATTTTCATTGCAAAGCTTTCCCAAACGGTTTTTTAAAACTATAAATTGTATCAAATCAGATGATCTCCCATATCATTTTCAACTCAAAACATGTAGCTTTCACAGTTCCTTTATTAGCAAAATTACATTAATGAAATTATATTAGATTTATAATCAAATAGCACTTTGCAAAATAGTAAGTGTCTAGCCTATCTCTACAACTTGGACTACTACAGCCCCAGTGCTCTGTGTGTATCAACTGCTTAATCCTCGTGACAATCTTATAAGGTTCATCACCACCCTCATTTTCAGAAGGAAAAACCGAGGCTCAGAGAGGTAAGCAACCTGTCTAGGATTACACAGTTGTTAAGTAGCAGAGCTGGGATTGGGTTCTAGGCCATCTGGGTCCAGTGTTTGTGTTCTCAACCACTCTGCCACAACAGGACTGAAGTGTGCGGGATTAAGTGCAAATGAGTATACTTTATCCACCGCAGACAGAAGACTAGAAGGGGTAATGGAGTGTGGAATCTTCTTGGGCATGTGTGTATGTGAGCGAAGTGATCGCTTGCCTGCAGTGATCTGGGTCGTGGAGAGCACTTCAGAGGCCACTGTTGTCCTATCCTACCTGTAAGCGGTGGAGATGGCTAATGAACATCTGTTGATTAATCGATGAATGACTTCTCGAGGGCTTTTATGGCTTTAGAATTCTGTTAGTCTCTCTACAAGACACAGGTTGCATGGAATGAGAGGTAACTTATCTTTTTTTTTTTTTGAGTTGGCGTCTCACTCTGTCACGTAGACTGGAGTGCAGTGGCCGTTCCCGGCCACCACAGCCTCGACCTGCTGGCCTCCGGCGATCCTTCCGCCTCAGCCTTCCAAGGAGCTGGAACTACAGGCGCACGCTACCACGCCCGGCTAATTTTTGATTTATTGTAGAGATGAGGTCTCGCCAAGTTGCCCAGGCGGGTCTCGAACCCTCAGGCTCAGGCAATCCACTCACCTCGGCCTCCCAAAGCGCGGGATTACAGGCTGAGCCACCAAGCCTGGCTCCAGTGTATGCTTTTACCAACCTTTTTCTTAGAAGCTAAACAGACTTTACTGATTTCTTGTCATTCCCTTTCTGCCTCATATCCCTTGCATTGAGCTTTTTGTTCTTTGTCTCAACTGAATATGTGGCTTTCTTTTTCTTTTAGTTTTCCAAATTGAAAGACTCTCCTGTGGATATATAGGTGATAATTGTAAGGTATTATGTACTTGTGATTTCCTCTCATGCTTTTTAGAGTATTTTCTAAAGGCTTAATTCTCTCTGGAGGGTGCTTGGGTTTTAGGCATCCGTGACTAGCTAGAAATTAAACAACATCAGTATAATGAGTGCATTTCCTTTTCTCCAGTATGTCCTGATTCATAAAGGAATAGTCTAGCCACTTTGCTTCCTTTACCACTCAAAAAAACATGGAAGAGGAAGGTGTAATTTGATGAGTCTAGACAACCAGTTTGGAGGCCAGAGAGTTTCAGAAGATCCAGGTCCTACTTATAATGTGGACTTTCTTGGTATCCACAGGTTTTGCTTTGCCTTATTGCATGCATTGCATAATTTTAACAATTTGGATGAGCCAGTGCCCTCTATTCTGGAGTTATTAATCCACAACTTTAGAGGCCAACAGATTCTTAACACTTCACAAAAAGGAAGAAGAGGAAACCCATGAGATTAGCATTTCTATAAATAGACCTGAAAAGAGTGAGAATTAAATCCAGTTAGGCAGAGAGGCTGAATATATGAAAAGCAAAGAATAAACCAAA
The DNA here is from genome assembly GCA_963574415.1 of Tarsius wallacei. Lineage (NCBI taxonomy): Eukaryota > Metazoa > Chordata > Mammalia > Primates > Tarsiidae > Tarsius > Tarsius wallacei. The sequence goes on along the minus strand of CAUYQG010211254.1, from coordinate 2,145 downwards.
CAGGCTTAAAATAAAGAGCATAACACAAAGAAAGGAAGATAGATCTCTGACCAGAGTGGATACTGACAGATAACTCTCCAAAATTTACATTGAGATGACAGGTTGACTTCTGTTGTTGACACACTATTAGCAATGGGAATTTTTATTGCTCTCTTTTTTTATAGCTATCTATTCCTTTCTTTGTGTTATGCTTTTTATTTTAAGCCTGCTTAGTTTATTCTTTGCTTTTCGTATATTCAGCTCTCATCTTATCAGTCTTTTTGCTCTGCTTTACTGTTGCAAAAAACTTCTGTTCTAACCAAATTTGTACCCAGAATTCCACATGTAACTTTATAGTCTCTGTCCTTTTTTGAAGAATTGTTTTAAATCTGTCTCTCCATTCCCTTTACCCTGACTCAGAATGCTCTTTTTGATCTATTTTTTTTTTACTTTCGTCTACACCCTGCTTAAAATCATGTCCTTTAGGGAATCTTACCTGATAAATCCACCTGACTTAAAGCCATCATACTTAGCAGTTATATAGTTGGTGGTATATTTATTTGCCTTTAGTGTATTAATTCTTTGTGTGTGTGTTGGAGTCTCACTCTGTCGCCCAGACTGGAGTGCAGTGGCACACTCACGGCCATCGCAGACTCAACCTGCTGGGCTCAGGTGATCCTTCCACCTCAGCCTTCCAAGTAGTTGGAACCACAGGCGTGCACCACCTTGCCTGGCTAATTTTTTGACTTATTGTAGAAACGAGGTCTCACCAAGTTGCCCAGGCTGGTCTCGAACCCATAGGCTCAGGCATTCCTCTCACCTCTGCCTCCTAAAGTGCTAAAATTATAGGCGTGAGCTATCGCACCTGACCCATACAGAAACTTTAAACACATGTATTCAGGTGTTGAGAGGTAATAAAATTAATAATTTGTATTGCTTCATCAAAGACATTCTTAAGTAGAATTGACTTTTTCTCCTGAGAGTACAGGCAGTGAAGAATACAATAACTAATAGAGCAGTTTGATTTTTGCTAGGGCAGCAGTAATAGCCATTGTTGAATTTGCACAATCAGCGCAAATGTTAACATGGTTAAAAAGACAATAATGTCTTTGTATTATAATAAAAATAGTTTTGACCTCATGGATCCCTGAAGGGGTATCAGAGACTATCAGGGGTCTATGAACCACACTTTATAAACACTGGCCTAAACAGGTCAGTGTTTGACCAGTAAGGGTTTGCTGTTCTTAAAGCTTAATCATTGTTATATCTTTACACTGTAGTCAGAAGATAAAAACAAGATTAAGATGCAGTTTGACCTAGAAACCTTGTATCCTGTTTCATTGTGCCATCCAAAGGCCTACATGTCTTCAGAAAGAGTACTTAGTTGCTAACATGGGCCACGTGATTTCTGTGACGCAGCAGTCTAACAGGTGGGCATCCTTTTTGCTCCCTGCCTGGAACTCAGAGTGCATGCTTTATTACCTTACACGAATATTCTACATCTGTTCTTTTCAAGGGGTGAAATGGTGATTCATTGATTCCCTAAACTAGAAAGGTAGTAGTGCTTTGCACATATTTCCAAGGTATTTGGAGACTGAAAGTGAGGGCACTAACCATTAGGGTCTGAAACAGTCCCAAATATCTAATTGTGTTAGATGAGGTAGAAAGGAAGTGATCTACCAGTCAACTTGAGATGTGACATACATATTTATATACAAGCATAAAAAGTCTTCTAAAAACATTTACAGGCGGCTTTCCTTGTATTTGACTTGCAGCTACCTGAAAACTTTTGTTCCTATGCATAAAGATGTCTTTGGTGGACTTGGGAAAGAGGTTGCTAGAAGCAGCAAGAAAAGGCCAAGATGATGAAGTGAGAACATTGATGGCAAATGGTGCCCCATTTACCACAGACTGGGTAAGTGTAGCAGAAAGGTCTCTTAGTTATTTCCAGTGTGTGCTTTTTTTTTTTTTTTTTGAGTTGGAGTCTCACTCCGTCGCCCAGACTGGAGTGCAGTGGCCGCTTCCGGCCACCGCAGCCTTGACCTGCTGGGCTCTGGCGATCCTTCCGCCTCAGCCTTCCAAGGAGCTGGAACTACAGGCGCACGCTACCACGCCCGGCTAATTTTTGATTTATTGTAGAGATGAGGTCTCGCCAAGTTGCCCAGG
>CAUYQG010211251.1:0-16724 GCA_963574415.1 Tarsius wallacei | reverse complement strand
CTCACTCTGTCGCCCAGACTGGAGTGCAGTGTCGCTCCCGGCCACCGCAGCCTCCACCTGCTGGGCTCCGGCGATCCTTCAGCCTCAGCCTTCCAAGTAGCTGGAACTATAGGCATGTGCTACCACACCCAGCTAATTTTTTAGTTTATTGTAGAGATGAGGTCTCACCAAGTTGCCCAGGTTGATCTTGAACCTGCAGGCTAAGGCAATCCTCTCACCTCGGCCTCCCAAAGAACTGGAATTATAGGCATGAGCCACTGCGTCTGGCCAAGTCGGGCTATTATTAGTGCAGGTGGGGAAGTGGAGGTTCCCAGAGGAGCAGGGATGTGTCCTGGACACCAGTGGCTGGGGAATGAAGCTGGGCCAGAGCCTAGGTGTCCAGAAAGGTCTCAGAGATGGGATGGAGTAGAGGGGATGGAGTGGGGAGAGGGAGGATCAGGAAGAGGGGGAGGGGAAGAGAGCCTCACCCCTTCCTGGGAAGCTGCTGGAGCCATGGCCCGACCTCCTGCCTGCCCAGGCCACCTGATCTCTCTTAGCCCCAGTCTCTAGATGCCAAGGTTAAGACTGGGCAGTTCCTATGTCCAGGTGGCCTCAAATTCCCTCACTTCCCTTGGTCATTTCTGCAGCTCACTGTAGCAGGGTCCTGGCTGTGCACAGCTCGTTCCAGGGGGTGATGGGTGGGCCAGCATGGACTCTACTCTCTGGGCCCAGCTTCAAATCCTGGCTCTAACAGTGACCTGCTCTGTATCTTGGGTAACTCCCTAACCTCTCTGACATCAGTTTCCTCAACTGCAAAATGGGACAATGATGTCCTTCATAGACTGTCATGAGGCTTAACTGAGACAATATATAAAAAATGACAGCTCATGGCTCAGCACATGGTAGGTATTAATGGCATGAATTCTCTTCCCTATACTTCCTTCCAGAGAGTCCGTGTCCCCACTTCCAGAAGAGTCTCATGAGTCTGGACAGAGTCATGGCCTTCACTGCCAGGGCTTCTCCCTGACCTGGGTTCCTCTAGAGAACACCCCCCCACCCAGAGGCATGCCCATACTCACATACACATATTCACACATCTTCACTGAGGTTCTGCCACGTACCTCACACTTGTATAATCACACAACCTGTGCCATCTTCAGGCTTCAGCTCCCGGTCTGCCCCTACTTTCTCCTCCCTCCAGACTCCCTTGATACCTCTAATGCTTCAGGGTACCCACCTGATAAACATACAAACAAGCATGCACTCAGCCTGCCCCTGGGCGTGAGTAGCCTCTCTCTGCCCTGACCTTCACAGAAGACAAGGTCTTCCATAGGGATCAGGGAACTAGAGGAGGGTGGAAGGCACTGGTCAAGGCAGGCCCAGGGACCATTAATATTCTGGAATCACCTCCAGGGGGCACTAGGAGCAGTGTCTGTGAGTTCCACCTCTTATTGGAGTAGATATCCCTTCTCTCTTTTTCCCTTCCCTCCCCAGCCCCTGTTCCAGCACAGTTCCCTATAGCCAAGGAGGCACAGTAAACAGGAGTTGTCTGAACCTGTCTTCTAAACTCGGGCTTGCTATGGCCCGAGGTTGGCAAGGGCATGGGACTGGGAGACAGGAGACACGGGCGGCACAGACCAGCTGTGTCACGACTCCTCACGGGTTAATCTGGGCACACACAGGGCCCCCGATCCACTTGAGACTTCAGTTTCCTCTTGTGTCTATGGCCTGTAGGGACAATGCCCTTTCAGGAACCTTCCAGAACAGAAGGTTAGAATCAACCACAGCTGTGCTAAGGACAGGTGCCAACACAGATGTATTCTCCAGGGGATGCAAGTTATTATTTTGATGAAAATCTAAAAATGAGTGGCAGCATCTTTGTGCTGTTTGAGCAAAGAGATGTCATGTTTTATGTTCCCGTTTATTGTTTTTTCTTTCTAACAGATGGATTTCAATTTATATATGTAGAAAGAATGAGGGAAATATAAAATCACCATTAGGAAAACACCACGGAAATAATTACTACTGGCAAGATCTACCGATGGATGTTCAAATCAACAGGTAAAAGTTTGAGGAGAAAAAGGATATTAACATAGTCTTAAAGTATTGCCTCCAAGATATTTATCAAAAATAAAAGGAAAAACAGTCTTTTGAAAGTTACATAAAATGATTTCATAAGGGCTGACAATTAAGTTAGCAAACTTGCTACTGTGCACTTATGCTGGCAGCGCTGTACAAACAACCAGGTACGGTTTCATAACCTTGGGATATCAGTGTTTCACTGTGTTCATGTTGACATGTGGCAGTGCCTTGCTGAGTGGTGTTCATTATTGTTGTTGCATGTTTTTGTGTGCCGTCACAAGAATTTCAGAGCTTGAATTAGAGCAATGAACAAACATTGTATTTCTTGTTAAACTTGGCAAGAGTGAAAACGAAATCAGGGACATGTTAGTCCAGGTTTATGGGGATAATGCCACGAAGAAAAACAGCATATACAAATGGTTTAAACATTTTTCTGAGGGGACAGAAAGCATCACTGATGAAGAGAGGTCAGGATGGCCAGTAATGAGCAGAACTGACTAAAATGTTGCAAAAATTTGTTGAATTGTGCACCAAAATCGTCGGCTGACTGTGAGAATCATAGTAGACCAAATAAACATCGATAGAGAAACAGGAAAATCTTCACTGAAAATCTCAGCATGAGAAAGGTGTGTGCAAAAATGGTCCTGAAGGAGCTCTCACTTGCATCACGACAATGCACCAGCTCACACAGCACTGTCTGTGAGGGAGTTTTTAGCCAGTAAACAAATAACTATATGGGAACGCTCTCCCTACTCACCTGATCTGGCCCCCAATGACTTTTTTCTTTACCCGAAGGTAAAGGAAATATTAAGGAAATATTGGAAGGAAAACATTTCGGAGACATTCAGGACCTCAAGTGTAATACAACAGCTATGATGGCTATTTCAGAAAAACAGTTCCAAAGTTGCTTTGATGGGTGGACTAGGAACTGGCATTGGAACATAGCTTCCCAAGGGGAGTACTTTGAAGGTGACTATAGTGATATTCACCAATGAGGTATGTAGCACTTTTTCTAGGATGCGTTTGCAAACTTAATTGTCAGACCTTGTATGTCCCATTAACAGTGAAGAAAGTAGGCAGCGATCATCAAGATTAATTTCGTCAGGAGTAAGACGTGTCAATATCATGTATTCCCCAATATAACATACAAAGAGGAGTACAACATCACTTGTTGGGATTTCTGCCCCAAAGTGCATACTCTAAATCTAATCATGGAAAACATCAGACAAATCAAAATTGGGACAGTCTACAAAATAACCGACCAGATTCATCATATGTTTCCATTTATGATGGAGTTGGCGCCAAGCAGGTAGCTTGGTTGGTGTAACTTGGTGGGTGTAATAGGGCCAGAGGGACCACTGTGACATGTGAGGGAGAACCCAGTCACCACCCAGTGTGTGAAAAGCTGCCTGCTGCCAGGCCCCTGCTCTAAGCCATGCTCATGGGGTTTTAACTGAGAACCCAATTCACATATCACACAATTTACCTGACTAAAGTGTACAATTCAGTGGGTTTGTTTGTTTGTTTGTTTGTTTGTTTGGAGTTAGAGTCTCACTCTGTTGCTCAGGCTGGAGTGCAGTGGCACACTCACAGCCACCCCAACGTCGACCTGCTGGGCTCCGGAAATCCTTCCACCTCAGCCTTCCAAGTAGCTGGAACTACTACAGGTGCATGCTACCATGCCCGGCTAATTTTTTTATTTATTGTTGAGATGAGATCTCACCAAGTTGCCTGGGCTGGTCTTGAACCCATAGGCTCAGGCAATCCATTCACCTCAGCCTTTCAAAGTGCTGGGATTACAGGCTGAGCCACCAAGTCCAGTCTATTGTTTTTAAAGTATATTTAACCATCATCTCTATCTAATTCCAGAACATTTTCAACATGCCAAAAAGAAACCCTGAACCCACCAGCAATCACTCCCCATTTCCCCAGCTCCTTGTCACTACGAATCTACTTTCTGTCTCTATGGATTTGTCTTTCTGGACACATTCATTTTTTTGACTGCCAATTTAGAACAGAGTAAAACAAACATTTTATACTAATGTTCTTCATTTGAATTCTTTGATTTAATTTATTTTGGAATTTTCATTTTTCTTCTATCTTGGTTTCATAGTTGTATAACTGTTACATGCATAAGGGTGGATACCTCAGTTAGTGATTCTGTGTTTAACCATTATTATAATGGGAACAAAATGTAAGAGTCCCTGTGGTAGACTGAAAAAATGGCTCTAAATTCCTCCTATTTCTGCATGCATGCCCCTTTGCACTGTGACTTTACCATGTCTGCTGTCAAGAGATAGTCTGTTTTTCTACCCCTTAAATCTGGGCATAGGCCAATGAGACATGAGAAAACATGATGCAAGCAGAAGCTTGCACACCACGGCTCACCCTCTCTTACTACTCCTGTGGACCATGTGACAGATACCATGTGAATAACACTGGGTTATCCTGTTGAGAGCATGGCTCTGTCACCCTCATGATCCCAACTAACAGCCTGTACCAACTACCAGACATGTGCGTGAGGTTAACCTAGACAACCAGCTCTCAACAGATCTACCAGCGACAGCATTTGCATACATCTACCTAGGAAGACCAGCAGAAGAACCATCCAGCAGAGCCCAGCCCTAACTGATGCTCCATGGAACTGAGAGCTTAGAAGCAATTATTGTTTGAAGCCACTATGTTTTGGGATGGTATGCTATGCAGTAAAAGCTGACTGGTACACTCTGTGAAAACGGTTTTCCTTTAAAAGCCATCTACATGCATAAGAGATTATTAACAGTGGTTGCCCCCGGGGAAGAAAACTGTCCCTGGGGAACAGGGGTAGGATGGAACTCTACCAGATCCCTTTCTAGACCTGAAATTTGAACCATAGAATGGATTAGCCTTTCAACATTAACTTAAGAATAAAACTAAGAGGGATGCTGTACCCATTATTTAAGTTTGTAAAAATCCCACTTGTACTAGACCCTTGCCCTCTGCTTTTCCAGCTCCCCGAAATTGGAGGGCAGGACCCGGGGCCCCGCTGCTCCCTCCCAGCACCTTGGCACTCACCGATGCGGTGGGGAGCCTTCTCCAGTGCCTCAATCTGGATGTGCCTGGCACCCGCTGGGATCTGCACCAGTTTGAGAGCTCCTGTCACAGAGGAGGATCCAGAAAAGCAGTGAGCAACCTGAGCAGGTGGTCCCATAAGCATCCCCCACTCTCCCCCACTCTCCCCCGACTGGGTGCCCAGAAACATATCATTTGATCACTGACCCTCTCTAAACCTCAGTCTCCTCATCTGTAAACCTTCTCCATGAGGGTGATGGGAGAATCAAATAAGGTGCTATGGCTTAAAGTGCCCTGTAAACTCTAAGGGCCTCTGTGTGTGAGTTGCTATCAGTTCCCACTTTCTTGACCCTCTTCTTCTCTCGCTTTTGTCCTTCCTCTCTTTTTTGCTCCTCTGACTCCGTCTCCCCCTCTTTCCTCTCACACCTTAAGCTGCTTGCTGCTGAAGGGATTTAGATGAAACAGGCCACGAAGATCCCACATGACTGTTGTGAGTCCCCACGACCCTCCCAATTCCAGGCCTGGAAACAAGCCTTCCTCAGAGCCACCAACCTATCCCCAACAATGAAAGGGGAGGCAAAGCTGTAACATCCCTAAAGGAGAAATAGATCTCCTTGGGGATCTATACTAAAATGTAAAGGACTAATATCTGGCCCTTTTCCACAACAAGTTTAGTCTGATTGAAGGTAAGAAGGAGAGTTAAGGAACTCAAAGATACCAGAAGTTCAAAGCAGGAGGTGGAGGCACCACCCATTTAAAATAAAAAGGTGAGAGAGGAAAAGAAAATTATCCATGTAGCCTTGGTCACACCTTCAGACCTGACTGACCCTTTCCTCTCACCAATAGGCCCAGGGCCAAAGAGAGGGCCAAGTTCCCATCACAACATATCACCTAGCAGGAAAATGGGCCCCAAACTCGGGCAGCAGCACACCCAGATGATGAGGTGACAAGCTGCAACTTCTGACTCACCAGTCTGAGCAGCCCAGAAAGAACTGGAGACAGGCCCCAGGACCCGTTCAAGGAGAGAGGGCCCATCTGAGGGGCAGCCAGAACCCTAGTCACCCCTCATCATCCCCCAGGCCCCAGTCCAGCTCACCTGGGGCCAGTTTGGAGGCTTTGCCCAGCGTCCCCTTCACAGTCCTGCAGTGGGAGTTGTCACCCCCGCAGACTCCGCACTTGTCATCTGCCTTCATGGACCCCACCTCCTTATCACAGCCGACCGGCTGAGACCAGAGGTGAGGTCAGCAGGAGAAGGGTTAGGTTCCCCCCCACCCGCCCCCGCCATCAGCCCTTGGCTCCCATCCCCAAGCTCCACCAGGAAAGAAACCCTGCCCTGAGATATCCCTGGATAGGGCTCTGGCACAAATTCACCATGTGACCTGGGTGGGGTCTTACATGTGGCATATTAAGGATTCTTGGCCCCCTTGAGCAGGGCTGGGCAGTAAGTAACCTCTTTCTTGCACCCCAAGGCTATGCTGAGGACCAAAGGATGTTATGAGTGGGTGGGTGAGGTGATGCTCTTCTTCCCAGAGAGCAGGAGGGGCTGCAGCATAGCCCTCCAGTCTTCCTGTGCTGGTGGACGGAGGGGGGAACCCACCACACACTCGCCACGGGCGCAAACGCTGTACGGGTCCCGGTAGCTGCAGCGTGTCCCATCGTGAACCACCTGGTTCATGAACACCACGTCCCCCGTGTCTGCCGACTGACAGATCAGCTCACACTTCTGGGCATCTATGAGGAAAGAGACCACACTGAGTCCCCAGCTGGGTGCAGAGAAAGCAGGCTGGCCCAGGACAGATCAGCAGAGGGTCCAGCCAGGATGTTCCAGGGCCAGCTCTGGGCAGCAGAAAGTGAGGAGGAGGGGGGTACTGGGTGTGGTACTGGGGTTTAAAATCCCTGCTTTCACTTGGTCACTGACTAGCCATATGACCTTGGGCAAATGATCTGACCTCTCCCAGCCTCAGTTCCCAATTTTTATTATCCCTGATCAGTATAATGCTACAGCAGGTTATTGGGAAAAAATCAAGTGATAAAATATTAATAACAATAGTAATATGCCAACACTTACTATGTACTAGATACTTCCAAAGGCTTTACATACCCTTAAAAATACAATTTTAAGTGCTTTCCATAAAGTAATTCATTTAACCCTCTCAACACCCCAGTGAAGTAGGTTCTAGTATTACAGAGGAGAAACTAAGAACCAGAGAGGTTAAGGAGCTTGCTCAAGACCATACAGTCACACAGTACGTGGTTCAGTTGGGATTCTAACCCGAGCCATCTGACCTGAGTCCTGCTCTGACCTCTACGACACTTCATGTCTTAACATGTATATAAACATTAGAAGGCCGTGAATGAAAGTAAGGCAGAACGGTGGTCTGTATTTGGTTTTGCAAAATGGAGCAGGAGGCAGGGAGAGAAGAGGGTCCTTTCTGCTCCTAACTATTAAATGCTTTCTTCTCTATCTGGGCTACAGATGTCCTAAAAAGGAGGCAGGGAACATATAAACACTTACTGTGCTTTCTTAGAAAAAGGGAGGTTGGGGCTTAGCTAACTTCCTGGAATTTGTCAAAAAGTCCTGGTAAGAGCCCAAAGTCCAGCTGTCCCACCAGCCTCCCAATCCCTCCCCTCCCTTCCCCTCCCCTCCCCTCCCCTCCCCTCCATGCGTTGTGCTTCCTTGTTTGGTTTCTGAATGGATCTAGAGGCTTTCAAGGCAAGCTTCCCTTGGCCAATTTCTAAGAAACCAGTCTGGCTCCTGGTCCCTGAGCTCCCAGGACACCTGGTGATTCCTGGCTTCCAGCACTCAGGCCTCAAATCTGGAGTCACACCCTCCAAGAGCACCTTGGATTTCATGCACCGGAACCTGGTAGGGCTGGGTCTGGGGGGCTCCAACCCTACAGAAGACAGGCAGGATCCTGACCCAGGCAGGCAGGTCTCTGGTAGTAGTGGAAGTCAGTCAACAGTGGCAGGGAGTGGTGAGCTCCCCAGAGTGGGAGAAATCCAAGCAGAGAGAAGACACCCCCTGTAGGGATGCTCCAGAGGAGTCTGGCCATGTCAGCCCTCTGAGGTCCCTTCCAACTTGAAGATTCTGTTATTCTAAACATGAGTGGCAGAGCTTAAAAGGTCCTGGGGTCAACCCCAGGCTCAGAGGAGAAAAGCCCATTCTCATGGGAGCTCTCTGGGCCAAGGGCTGCACAGTAGGGAGCATGTGTCCATGGAGGGCCCATGGGGAGGCTGGCAGGGGACAGGTGGGATCAGAGGACTGTTGAGGGCCTTTCCAGTCTGAGGTTCTAACCCCAGCCCTTCATTGGATGCTCTGTCATGTCGGGGGTCCTCACTGGAAATGTGCAAAAACAGACAGGAACTGGCACCAGCGTGCTCCCAAAATTCAAACCTTCTCTGTGAGGCCTGGGGCCTGTGGCTATCCCAGGGTAGCCTGGAGGGATTGGTACAAGGATCCCACAGGCTGCCATCTGCCTCCCTATCAAAATCATTTCAGTGACTCTGCTGAAACCGCAACCCAATCAGTAAAACTTAGAAGCATGGCGCGTGACAGGACTGAGCTCCTCAGGACGTTGGTTATGTAAATAGAAGGGCACCCACTCTAGTACAATTCTTTTTGTGCGGGTGAAGGCAGATGTCTGAAAGGCAGGCAGCCCTAACAGCCAACACTGCAGCACTCCTGGGTGAAGTGTCCCTTCCTCAAGACCCCTTCCTTGCATCTGCCAGAAAACTGGCATCTTAAGTATACAGATCAGGGATGGCCTTGATGGAGACAGTGGTCCCAAGGTACACCATACACAGGCCTGCACAAGGGTATGTGGCAAACCTGCTGCCTGCACTGTCCCTTCTGGCAATCCCCACTGTCCGCCACCTTCACTCATGAGTGCAGGGGCCGGAGGCCCTGCCTGAGCAGACAATGACCCCAAGAAGATGCCCAAGGACAGGGAAGTGGGAGGGGGAGCAGGGAGCGCTCACCGTCCTCAGGCTCATAGGGCACCCAGCTGTGCTTGGCATTCTGGTGGGTGTAGTAGGAGTTTCGCTTGGCACACTGCTGGGCCCGGAAGTCCTCATAGGGCCCAGGGCAGTCCTCGCTGTTGCAGACCTCGTACTCGAACATGGGCCCTGAGCACGGACGGCCTCCGTAGGCTGGGCTGGGGCAGCACAGACAGACAGGGCAATGTTGCTGGCTGGGATGGCTGGGAAGGGTCGGGTTCCCCACACGGCCACCAGGGGCAACTCAGCCTTTCACAACAGCCTTACAAGGGGCCCCACTAGCTGATAAACCAGAGGCTGACTCCAGACTTGTAGACAGCTCAGCCTTCCAGTCCCTCTTTCACCCTGACTGCTCTGCCCTTCGGGATCCACCACTATCCACTGTGTGTGTGTGTGAGAGAGAGAGAGAGAGAGAGAACAGACACAGGGATTCATTAACCTCTCCAATGGGGCTGGAAGAGAAATCCATCTTACTCATCTTTGTATATTCTTCTGTTGCATAGGGCCTGGTTTATAGTAGGCCCCCCACAAATGATTCGATTACTCCTAGTCTTGTCTGCTTCCATTTAATATCATAATCAACTAAAGAGTGGTCAGAGAAATGAATTTGGAATCAGAAGAGCTGGCTTCCAAGCCCTGAGCGTGCAACTTTGGCCACGTCATGAGGCCTTGCTGTGCCTTAATTTCCCCTTGAAAAGAAGGGACATAATCCCTTTTATTTTATCTACCTCCTGGTATGCCTGTGAAGGATAATAAGAAAAAGTATTTTGAAGCAACTTCTCTTCTCCATTCAGTCAAGAACATTAGGTAAGACTATTGATGGCAAGTGTCCAGATGCATGAAGTTAATAGTACTCTACCCTCAGAGATGCTGGAAGATTCCACAGGTTTTTGGACCTACATACTTAGCATCATACCCAGAACAGAGAAAGTTCTTGATCATTATAATAATAATAATAATTGTAACAGCAGCTGTCATCTATTAAGGGCTTAATCTGCACTGGGCATGGTGCTAAGGACACATATTATTTCATTTAAGCCTCATAAAATAAAAACAGCGATTATGACAGAGGAACCTAATAAACAGTAGCTCTGATCAACTGTTGGTTACTCCTGCAAGGGATTTGCTCATTGGGCCTCATTGTAACCACAGCCTTGTACTCCCAGTAGATGGAAGTTATATGGCAGTCTCTCGGCTCACATTTGTAAAGGGCCAGTACAGCTGCCTGACAAAGGAACAGGCTGCTTCAACAGACAGTGAGCTTCCCATCTCTGGAGATAAACAGCAGAGAATACAAGACTCCTCCTGAGAATGCCAGAGTCGCTGCTATCCTCCAACTCTGACTCTACAATATTCATCGCACCACTTAGAGCCAGAAGGGGTAGGGCCAAGCCCTGTCCATATGGAGGTTCAGAACCCCTGCGTTCCTAGGGCCAGCTGACCCAGCTTTGGCCACGCCTATCTCTCATGATGTTGTCCTAGGCAGGCTGCTTTGACTTGGGAGACAAAGGCCATGGAGAGCTGGGGTGCAGGAGCCCCAAAACCACGGAGTAGAGGAGAAGATCCCCATATAGGAGATGAGAAGGGGAAAAGGGAAGTCCCCCCACAGCGCAGACATCTGCAGAGAGGGGCTTTGATATTAGAAAAAAGTAAGTTAAGAAGAATGAAAAGAAGATTTGCTCCATGTGGTAAAAAGCAAACTTAGGGAATGTATTCTCCCAAGACATGTTCAATCAGTGTTTTCTCAAAGTTTAGCCACAGAATCAGGGTCATGGAAGAGGTCATTAAACAAGCAGAATCTCGGGCCCACCCAGACTCTGGGAAATCTGCACACGAGTTTGAGGATCACTGGTTCAGACACATGCACAGAAGTCAGATCTGATGGGTCATTAGTGGATGCAGGCGGGGGTAATCCGCCCCCACCCCCAACAACTTTGGGTCCTTACGCTTTAGCACACACAACCACCCACAGGGGCCTTCTCTCTTGCATCCTCTCTCCCCAGTGCCTTCCCCTCCAAGCCCCTTGGCCCTGGGAAAGGGGCCCTGCCCTGCCCACCTCGTCCAAGGGCACTTACGGAGGGTTGTCGCAGTTCCGGCTGCGGGATCGCACCCCGCCCCCACATGACCTCGAACATGACCCAAACTTGGTCCAGGAGCTCCAGCCTCCGTCCTGGCCGTACATCTGCTCCGGTGACTTCCAGATGCAGTGACCTTTGAAGCACCACTGGGGTGGAGCAGAGGGCGTGAGGTCACCCTGGGCAGCTGCCAAGGGTGCCCAATCAGGCACATGGCCCTGGGGAAGCCCAGAGAAAGGGATGGCAAGAGCAGGAGCCCAGGGTTAGACAGAAGCCCACACCCACCATGCGCTGAGCCACCTTAGACAAAGGGCTCGCCTTTCTGAGCCCATTCCTCAACTGGACAGTGCGGACAACTGCAGCTGCCCCTAGCATGCAGTGAGCTGTGCCCAGCACACACTGCCCCCCAGAAATGTAGATAGTATTACAATGATAATAAATGGACAATTACTTGGTTCATCACCTGGGAGAAATAAATTGCTGAGAGGAGAGAGAGGACACAACCTTCCCACACTAGCTAGAGTTGATCTTGGCTCTCTGCACCTCAAAACCAACTTCCAGGGGCCACACACAGATGTGTCCCAGGGAGGCAAGCCAGCCATGTGGGAGGTCTAAGCATGCATGAAGTCAGAGAGGCCTGGGTTTGAATCCCAGATAGGCCATTACTAGCTGTGTATGGCTACTTTAACTTCCTGAACCTCAGTTTACTCACCTGTTAGGTGGAATCGTTCTAAGAACTGAAGGGCAATTATACCTCCAAAGGCCTTAGCACAAGGCCAGGCACTCAGAGGAGGGCTCAGCTAAAGCAACTCCCTTCCCTTGTCCTGTAGGGTAACATGAAAGAAATACAGCAAAGCTCCTGGGTTCCTTCCCAAGAGACAGACTCAGTGGTATTCAACCTCAGAATCACCCAGGGGAGATTTTACAACTCCAGATGCCCGGGCCTCACCCCAGACCAACTCAGCCAGAATCTCTAGAGGTGGGGTTTTTTTGAAGAAGCTATAATGAGGTATAACTTACATACCACAGAACTCGCTCATTTCAAGTGTACAATTCAATGGTACGTCATAAATTCACAGAGTTGTGCAATCACCACCACAAGAACATTTCCATCTCCCCAAAAAGATCTTCTGTGCCCATCTGTCATCACTCCCTGTTCTAGGGGAGTGGATTTTTAAAGCTCCCCAGATGACTCCAATACGCAGCCAAAATGAGAACCGCTGATCAACTATTAGGAGATGTCATGACTGGGGAGGGCCTGGAACTTTGAAAACACCTGGGAGGACTTCAGAAGTAGGACCTGGAGCAGGTATAGTCAGTCATTAGACAAGAGCCTGCCAGGGCTGGAGCCCACAGGGCCTGCACAGGGCCACGGGAAGCCCTGTCTGCCTGTGAAGGGACAAGCCCAGGAGATGCTCAGCAGGACAGTGTGAGTGGGGCGTGGCTGGCCAGGGCAAAGGGCAGACAGGCGGGGTGGGTCTACAAGGCTCCTGCCGACGCTGAGTAACCACCTCTCTTCTCTTAACACCCGGCTCCTTCCCAGCTCTCTTGCTTTGACAAGATTCAGTAACTTCAGAACAACATTGAGGGACAGGAAGGGTGCTCGGTTGGGGATCAGCATGGCCCTAGAAGTTCAATGAATGGCCCAAGGTCACCACACGGTGATCAAGGGCAGGGTCAGCAAGAGAGCAGAGGCGGGTTTCAGACCCAGCCACAAGGTCCCCCTGACAATGAAGCCCTGGTACCCACACATGCACGAGGAAGCAAACGCATATCAGGAACTGCATGAAGAGCAGGTGGAGTTGGGGGGAGAACATGTGTGAGGAAGAAACAGAGACAGCATGGGGGCAGGGGTATAGGCAGGACCCCTAGAGTCCTCCCCACACAGTCTCGCTAATCACTCCCTTTGTGGCCCCAAACTTCCTAAACCTGGACTCACATCTGCCCCTTAGCACCGCCCCTCCACATTCATATACAAATGTTGAGGGAGGGGGATAGAATCTCCTGGGACCTACAGCCCAGGAAGGCCACTCCCACTGTAGACCCTACAAGCCTACAAGTACCTTGCCGGGTGCACACTCGGTCCCATCCAGCGGGGGCCCCTTCTTGGTCTTGCAGAAGTATGGGTTATCGGGGTGGCTGCACCACAGCTGCTTGCAGGGCTCGAAGGTCCTGAACTGTGTGGCAAGGGGTTGGGGTCACCGGCTGGACCAGCTCTCCAGCTCTGACAAGCTATCTGAGGGGCAAAGGGGAGTGACAGAGAGAGGAGGGGCATGGTGGGTGCTGGGGCTCAGGGCACAGGGAGGAAGGCATCCAGAATCCCTTATCTCCAAGGCCCTTGCAGAAGACACTGTGTCATCGAGCTGGGACTAGGATTTGAGGCTCTGGGAAGATCTGGCCAACGGTGCCCCCTGAGCCCTGTGCACGTGGGGACAATGAGGGGGCTGCTGCTCTCAGCCCCCTCTAACTTGGACACTCAGCCATGTCAGAGGTTGGTAACCTTATGTTTCAGATAGTCCAGGAAAGCCCCAACTTCCTTCATGTTCTCTCTTATCACCCCCCGCCAGACAGACAAGCCTCCTAGTACAGCATTTGGGTAATGAAGACTGATGTCCTATTCTGCCACAAAGCAAGTGCTTTGTCAGACCACATGTCCCAGTGCGGCCTAGACAATGGGGAGGGTAATCACATGCCGGGGCTCCTGGGTCTGTGGAGATGAGGAAGGGGGCTGCATTCCCCAGATGAGGGTTTCATGCAATACTCAGGTCACCAAGGCCTGCCCCCGTCAGAAAGCTCCCTAGCCTGAGATATCCCTTGTCTGACAGCTCAGCTGAGGCTCTGGTGGCAGTTGTTGGGGTCTCTCTTGGGTGACTCTAGCTGATCTCCAGGTTCAGCGGTTTCCCTGTCCTGCAGGGTAAGGACAGGGTTATGCACCCTTGCATCCCTGTCCTCAGGCATGGGCGGCAGGGGGGCATGGAACTGACCTCTGGAGAAAGGTGATATGCAGGTGCAGGAGGTGGAAATTAGACCAAAACACTCTACCAAACTCCTTGAGGGTATGGGAACTATTATTTGGCAAGGACAGAGCCCAGCCGGGATCCCATCCACTGCCTACCCTCTCTGCTTTACTGTTCAGATCTTTCCCAGGGCTAAGGCATTCTCAAGCCACTGCACACACCTGCCCCACAGGTGTCCACTCTGCATCCCCCCATGGCGGCTGACTCCACACCTACGAACCTGTCGCCAGACCTCCTCGTTGGCTGGATGGAAGGTGCCCTGTGAATGGCCAACATGGGCCACAGAAGCACGCGGCCCTGGCGGCCCTGGTCTGGCAGAGGCGGGGTGAGGACTCACCGCTAAGCAGGTCTGGTATCCACTGCCGAAGTCAAAGCGGCACTGCTCGTCCATGGAGTAGTCAACCCCGGGCAGCTCGGGAGGCTGAGGCCAGGAGGGCTCAAAGGGGTCATTGAGGAGGCAGTAATAGGAGCTGCCAGGGGAGACAGGGAAAGTGAGGCAGGCAGACAGCAGGAAGTCCTAGATCTCCCATCTTGGGGGCTGGGGATTTAATGAGCAAGGAAGGCCTACAGGACTCTGCACCCACTGTCCTGTGCCAGTAGTCATCTCCAGAGAGGACAGGCTGCTCTGAGCACCTCCCTTGTTCAAAACCTCACTCCCACCAGTGACTGTGTCTGGGAGGGCTTCATTTGCACCAGGGACAAGGGCATTCAGGACTGGAGTCAGGAGCTCAACTTGTAGCAGGCTTGGAAGGTCAGTTTTGCCCACCTTAGAGGGGCATGCTATGGCCAAGATTAAGATTTGATTCATGGACAATTTGAGGGCTCACTCTGCACTGAAAGAAGAAAATTTGCCCACCCCAAAGGATAACACTGGGCAGGCTTTCAGGTCAGCTCCCGCATGGGGTTAGCAACTGTATCTCTGACTCTGCCTGCCCCACCCAAATCCACTCTGGCTCCCATTCTCAGGTCCTGAGCGCCTCCTCCAACACTGGTTCTGCATCTCAACATCCTTGAAGACCCAAGAGCCAACCGGCTAAGCTGGAATTGGTTGTGTGCCACTGGGGGACCAGGGCTGGGAGGTGGGGGGAGGAAGGAACACCCACCTTGGCACATCTATTTCTCTGGAGCCTTGAGGAGACAGTGGGGCCCCAGCCCAGGGGCTTCTCATCTCATCACCTTCAGTGCTTGCCAAATCCAGCACGAAACCCAGCCCCAGTAGAATCTAACTTACCGTCTTGGATAGGACCAGGGAATTTGCATTTTTTATAAGAGTTCTGTGCAAATGGTCACCTAAGTATACTTGTGATGCTCATGGCGGTGTTTGAGGCCAGGTAGTGGGAAGAGGCTAGAAGAGTCAAGCCAGGCAGGAATTGGGGTGGGGACTCTGGGGAGGCAGCCAGCTGTGTGGCTTCTGTTCAGACTGGCAGGCTGCATGCCCCACAGCCTCAAGGGTGGAGGTGACCTACGGGAGGTAGCGGCTGAGCTCCAGCTTGCTGCAGCGGGACCAGTGGAAGCGGTGGAAGGCAGCCTGCACCAGGGGTGCCATTACGCTGCCCAGGCTGGTCTCATCTGCGCAGCCATTCCCCTGACCGTCGTGTTCCATGCCGAGCCTGGAACAGGGAAAGCAGAAGAGCCCTGAGTCAGCCCAGGAAGCTGCCTGTGGGAAGGCAGAGAGGTAGGCCAGTGCTGGGAGACCCTGCCCTAACCAGGAGTTCAGACTGTCCCTCCTGGTCTCAGTTTCCCTACCATGCAGTAGGGAGGACAACCCTCTCTCCAAGGCTGCACCCAGTGGGATTGGGCTCCTGTCTTCCAAACCTTTGCTCCCACTGTTGTCTACTCACAGATGCCTGCCCTCTCCTCGAGCCCCACCCACAATCTCAGTTTCCAAGGCCAGCTTGAGCCCCATTTGGACGCTGGCCCAGCTGCCCCCTCAATGGGCTGACCTCCACAGCAGGGGCCACCTGTCTCACCATGAACAACTCCAGTCATTCACTGTCTTCCCATCAGTCAGAGGCCTCTGAGTGCCAAGACCAGGTCTCATTTGGTTTGATTCAACCTTGTTTATTGCGCCCCTCTGGGTGCCTGCCTCTCAAGCTTCTCCAAGACCCTGGAGGATGGGGCACAGAGCTTTGCACATGGTATGATGAGAATAGTTTGCATTTGAAAGTTGATTCCTTACAGTTGGTCTTTAATGCCAAAATCCAACAATTCTAAATCCTTAAACACTCCCAGGTCTTGACTACCAAACAGACACATGGGCCTCTAAGCTTGATCCTGTCTCTCCACAGGGAAGGGCTTCATTGAGTTTCTCTGGAGTCAGCCTCCATGTTGAGGGTATGGAGAGGAGGCCCCATCTGTGCAAGGAGCAGAGCTGGGATGAAATTTGACAAGGCTAATGGTGTCTGTCCCTTGGCCCTGCTTCTGTGGACAGACAAGGCCAGGAGGCATGACTGTATGTGTGTCACCACCTGACACACTGCACAGTAGTTCATTTGTTTGCAACACTATTTTTATTTATTTTTTT